>VWZV01016801.1:8398-64399 GCA_013397155.1 Irena cyanogastra
AGCTTTTTTTTTTTTTGTAGAACCAGCAGGGAAGAGCACTGAAGTGCAAATGAAAAAGATAATGAGAAAAAGGAAAATTTTAGATGACTCCTTATTTTGCAGTGGAATACCCAGAAATGAGCTCAGACAGGAGCTCAGAACGTGGCTACACTGCTCACCTGGAATGGTTCATGTCTGTGTTCAGGGGTCAAGTCTAGGCTGTTGGGGAGAATAATCAACAAAATAATTCTGTGGAGATGTGATAATTCCGCTCTAACCATGAGTCCAATTTTGGCTCAGAGGGCAGAGCCTTAAATGTGACAATTACAGGACAATTCCATCAGTTTAATCCTCCCTTCACTGTCACAAATGCACTGAGCTCATAGGATGGCAGGAAAAAAAAAAGGGGAAGATTTGCTGTAATTTGAGGGAGAGAGGCTGTTGCCCCAAAATATTTTTTTATTGTCCAAACCCTGTGAAACTCTGACACCCAAAGAGTCAAATAAAGGAAATAAAGGCAGGAAAACGAGCTTGGAGCAGCAATTATCCCAAATCCAGGGACAGCCTCTCCTGTTAGCTGGAGTAATTTGAGTTATTGGTTAAAAAATAGAACTCAGAAATTGCATATTTACCGTGTGTGCTCTGTTTGTGATTCCCAGGTGTATTACAAAGTTATCAAAGAGATTGAGGCGGGAGAGGAGCTCCTGGTGTGTCTGAAGGAAGGAGGTTATTCCCTCGGGAACATGGCCCCCAGCATGGAAGGTAAGGCTCCCCAGGAGCTCTCTGCAGCACCCCTGGCACCCCCAGCCAGGGCAGGGCTGGGTCAAAACCTGAGCCAGGACCTGTCCTTGCCTTCACCCTCTGCATTTTGTGCTCATTTTCGCTATTTCCCTGAGTTTTTATCAGCCTCAAGCAGCATGACCCAGGAAGAGCAGCAAATATTGATCAGCTAATGTGGAAAAGGGAAGGCTCAAGGCTGAGGATTGAGTCTACTAACTGTAACCCTAAAATGTAATCTCTGAGCTCCTAAATGCCTATAGATATCGAATTTATTTCATCAGTTCCAGAAAAACATCACCACCTCTGCTACACAGAAACAGGCAGACTTTGCTTTTTTTATCTGATTATGAACCTTGAAGCCAGAAGACAGGCAGAACTTTGTTGGGGATTTTGACATTAAGGCTTCCTTCTCATTGTGAGTTTGGATGTGAGCAGAAGTGCCTTTTCCATCCCCAGGGCCACCAGGGTGTAACCAAAATGGCCAAACCATCCCAAGGATGGAAAACATGCATCTTGGAAAACACCAGCCTGCAGAATTTAGGGAATCTGGAAAAGAGGGCTGCAGGCAGGGGCTGGGAGAGTCATCACTAAAATTATTATTGCTGGAATAAAGACACCTCATCTGTCTCTGCAGCAGCTGTGAGCAGGTAGCAGGACACACACACATGTGGAGTGTTCTGGAAATCAAAGAGTGCTCCCAGCACTGATTTTCATCTCTTAGGATGCTTTTTCCCACATTCATCCAAGACTCTGACACTACAGGAAGTGATCTCTGAGGAAAGCTGGGAAGGATGTGCCCAACAAGATTATTCTATGATTTATTTCTATAAATACATTCTCATTCACCAGGTGTTTTTAAACTAGTAGCTGGAAATAATGCTCTATAAAATTCATTTATGAAACTGGAGTTCTCTCTGGGCATCCCACAATACATTTATTTTCTTTTACCTGCACACAACTATAATTTCTGATACAAATTTGTAGTAAAATCCTGCACAATTCATTTCCTGGAAAATAGGATAGTTTGAGGATTTGTGCTGCTGGGAGTTCGTTTGCTGAAGGGCTGGGAGTGAAGTGTGGTATTTGCTGCCTCACTCATATCAAGTTTGGGACTATTTTTTCACTGCTCTCCACCCCCCAAAAAAGTTAATGATTTTCTCAAGACCAACACACAGAGATGAATAATTTCTGACTTTTTTTTTTTTTTATTTTGATGTCAAGGAGAAATCTGAATGAAAACTCACCGCTGTTCTGCATTTCAGTTTCTAGCAGGCTTTTATGTGAACAAGCAAAAAGTGCTCCTTGTTTTCCATCTCTGTCATTATGGAACATTTATCTGGATCTTCCTGGTAACAGTCTGGTGCTTTTGCTGCATAATTGCTGTCAAATTATGCCAGGCCAACATTAAATATTTGACTCCTTAATACTTTTTACTTTCAGCAGGGCTATCTTCCTGCTGCCTCGGCACCCCCAGCTCACTTCGGAATTAACAGGAGAGAAAATGCAAAATCGTTCCACACAAAGATAATTATCATAAAAATCTTTCCTCCCAACCCCAGCCAAACACAGCAGACCCCTTATCACTGCAGGAATTTTGAGTAGGGCACTTGAACTCCTTTGAGATTCGAGTCTGGTAGATTAGCATGTAGATGCCACATAATTGTGTTCCCCTTGGTTTCTCTGAAAGCTATTAGGCACTGATTTATTTTCCTGTTACATTCCTGCTTTGTCCTGAGTGTTACTGATGGAACTTCAGATAGGCACATATAACCACGGATTTGACAAACACGACTGCAGAGAGCAGGCAGCAATTTCGGTGTGACTGGGGTTGTTCTTTTCTTTGCAGTTACCTTTGTGAAGGGCAGTATTTTCGTTTGAGATGCTTAAAGAAAGGGGAAAACTTTAATGAGAACTTGCTTTGAAGGGCAACCTTTTTATTTTTGGTGGAAAAAAAAAAGGGAACAGTTGAACGAACCTGGAGTCTGCAAAGTGGGTGTCTGCTACAGACACAGAATCAGTACCAGCTCTCAGCTCAGCCCCGAGCTGATTTAGGTTTCGGTTTTGCAGGGGATAGGCTGGTCCTAAGCCAGGGTCAGGTCCTTCCCCTGCAGGGTGTTTGTTGAGGAGTCTGCTCTGGGATCTGCTGGAGCTCAGAGCTGGGAATGCCAGAGGAATGGGGCTTGGATATGGATCAGTTGTCGTGGAATGATTTCATCCCACACCTTCCACTGTCCCAGGCTGCTCCAATCCCCTCCAACCTGGCCTTGGCCACTTCCAAGGATCCAGGGGCAGCCACAGCTTCTCTCTCAGGGCCTCCCCACCCTCAGCTGCTCTCCCATCTGATCTGGTTTTCCTCTCTGAGCATCAAAACAGCATTTACAACCAGTGGCAACATGAATAACACGTGGCTACAAGGCTTTTAATAATATTTTTGTAAGCTCTCTAAATCTCCTTTCAATACAAATTTCTTTTTCCAGACCCAGCTACTCTGAAGCACAGGAATTTCTTTTCCTCTCCTCCATCTTTCCCACCTGTGGAAAAGCTGCTGTGTTTGATGTCCTCTTGTATCCTGTGTGATTTGGGTGAGATCTGGCAAAGGACCAGGAGAATGAGAAGCTAAATCTCTTCTCTAAAATATTCTCGAAGCTGTTGAAGTATTTCACCCACTTCTCTGCCCTGTAAGCTCACAGAAAGGACAAAAATGTGTCCTTGTCATTGGGCAGAGCAGGCAGGGTGTGCTGTTATCCAGCTTTAGCCAGGTATGGAGGAAATGACTCTCCATGGCTGCTTTTCCACTCCCAGAGAGGATTTCTGCTTCCTACAGGAGAGTTTGGGTGAAATAAACTGCAATTAATCACCTGAATCTCAAACTGAAGCAGCAAGAATTCCACCTGGATTTGTGGAAGGAATTTTGTTGCGTTTTCTCTGAAGTCAAAAGAAGAAAAAAAAAAATCCTGTTTCCTCCATTCCAAGTGTTTTCAGGGCTGGGGATTTGCCAGGTGGAGCTTGAGGGATACTGGGAGTTTGGTAGGAGCTTGTTAAGAGGTGAAGGGACCTGGGGCTTCCCAGGCTGGAGGATTTCAATCTCTCCTCCAAAAATTCCTTCCTGGTTAAGGCACTGCTGCATTTACAAGAGAGCAAAGAGGGGAAATGTTGGCTCTGAGGTAGAGAAACACCTCACCAGAGCAGTTCCATGTCTCTGGAGTTTGATGCTACGCTTTTTTCTTCTTCTTTTTTTCTTCTTTTCACTCATAAAAAGTAGTTTGGAGTATTTTAATGGTAGGTGGTGCAGAGTCCCTCCATACTGCTCTTTTTGATGTGCTCATTTCCAGGTTTCCCTCCTCAGGGACATGAAACACATGAGATACACATTGGTCCTGTTCTCCAAACTGCAGTGAAGAGAATTTCTCTGAGGAGCAGAGCAGGGCCTGACCCACCTCATAGTGAGGCTGCTGCCAGCAATTTCAGAGTGTATAAACTCTCAGAACGAGCTGAAATGAGAACAATTGGGTATTTTCTTCCCTCAGATCTTCTTTTTTTAGTCAAAATCCCTTTGTTGACTGGCTGGAGTTGATTTCTTTTTGCCCCCCTCTGTTGTGCAGCTGAGGAGATGCTGCTGTGGGATCCTCCATCCCTGGTGTGGGTGGCTCTGGGAGCCCTGGGGTGCTAAAACCTCTGCCAAACCCCAAAAATTAGAGCTCCTTGGTTCTGCAAGAGTAAAGTTTTGTGCCAAGTTCTATTATTCAGTTAAAAACCAGTAGTGAGAGCTGTTTCTCCACGTCACCCTGTGTACAAAACCCAATCTTTTCGGTGCAGTGACACTTCTGAAGTTCCATCTACATTTAGTTCTGTTTCTCTCCAATTGCCACAGGGGATATTTTTCATTTGAAGAGACAGAGTGTGGCCTGTCATTCCATCAAATATTGAGGGTGGCTGAGCCAGGCTGTGCTGGCTGAGTTTTGGTGATACTTTCTTTTTCAGCTGGGTTTGATTTTGCCCGTGTCAATACTTTCCGTGTAGGTGTGCAGAGGGTGCAGAGGGTGCAGAGGGTTTCCTCTGCCCACATCACTGCTGCAGCAGCCTCTGGGACCTTGCCTTGCTCAGTTTTAAACTCAGGTTTAAGCAGAGAAAGGCAGATGGGAGCAGAAAGCCCAGGTGGGAGCACAGAGGTGTGACACTGCCCGTGCTTTCACCTTTCCTTCACCTTCCTTTCCTTCACCTTTCCTTCCACTCCTGTCACACTCATAACAAAATCAACCCTGGTTTATATAAAACACCATCCCAGGCCTTAAAGCTCAGCCTGAGTGTTTGCAGTTGTGCAGAATTTGGTGTGAACAAATGCAAGGGGGGACTTTGAAGCAAAACAGTTGAAGATTTTGCCCCAAGAAGGTGAGTGTGGCCACATCCCACCCCAGCATCCCCTCTCTGCAGAGCAGGGGATGGATCAGCTCCATCACAGCATCACCTTTGCCTGCAGCTCCAGAACATTCCCACTCCTCCCTCAGAGATAACACACTCACCACAGGCTGTTCCTCATGGAAGTGGAATTATCAGAAAAAGAGAAGCAGGCAGAGCGTGGAGGAAGAGGGTAGGGGAGGACAGGGAAATGCAGCTCCAGTGACTCAGAGGGGGCTGGACAGCTTCTGTTCCAGGGTGGAGAAACCCAGAGCTATCCCGACTCCCCCACAGAGCTTGTTCTCCTGGAAAATTTACAGCTCCGAGCTGATTGTTTGGCTTGGCACCACGGTCAGGATGCTGCCTTGTAAACTTAATAATAGCTGCCCTCTTTTTAATTTGTTTGACCTTGACTACAGTAATTTATTATGTGCATTAGAAGTTTTTTTAAAAAAATAAAGAAAGGAAAAAAAAAAGCAAAGAGCACAGCAACAAAGCCTTTGGCTCCCTGCTCTTCCTTCCATGGTGCTCTGGGCTGGGACTACTTGGGCTGATGAGCTCCTGCAGTGGGAAATTGAGAGGAGAACATTAGACAGACAATTTCTTAGAAAGAAGCTTCTCCAGGTTTGTGCTGTGGCAGTTTGCTTTTCTTACTATCTGTGTTTATATGAGTCTGGCTTGTTCCTTTTTCCCTGGCAGCCCCTTCTGAGGAAAACTCCTTCATAATTTCAAACCCCTCCTTGCAGACAAGCGCAGCACCCAGAACGAGCCCAGAACTTTGTGTGTCTCCCAGTCCCTGTAGGTCTCTCCATCTCAGCAGAGGCCAAGACACAAAGAAAACAAGATCTCCTCTGGTTGTGTGATCTGATTTTTTTTTTTTCCTCTTAATGCTTAAAGTGAAAGCAGCTGCTGGCACAGCCTCCCTTGGGTTCTCACTCACAAATTCTCTCTTTGTTTGTTTGTTTGCTGGACTGGGGGAGCTTTGCCTCCTCTCTGGGTCGCCCAGGCCAGGCTGGCTGTGTTTCCTGGGGCAGGGCTGACCGAGGGCTGGTGTGTGTGTTGCAGAGGAGCCCTCGTTCCGCTGCGAGGACTGCGATGAGCTGTTCCAGTCCAAGCTGGACCTGCGGCGCCACAAGAAGTACGGCTGCGGCGCCGTGGGCGCCCTGTACGAGAGCCTCGGCGAGGAGATCAAGCAGGAAGGCCTCGGAGATGGACAGGTCTACGAGTGCAAGGACTGTGAGAGGATGTTCCCCAATAAATACAGGTACCCACAGATGGCCAGAGCCTCCTCTGGCCTCCCCTCTCCATCCTGGCCAAAGCAGGGTGGTGGGCGGCTGGGGAGGACTGAAGGGATCAAGCTTTCCTTGCTCCATAGAAACCTTTCCTTCCTCCATAGAGACCTTTCCTTCCTCCACAGAGACCTTTCCTTCTCCCACAGAAACCTTTCCTTCCTCCATAGACATCTTTCCTTCCTCCATAGACACCTTTCCTTCCTTCATAGACACCTTTCATTTCTCCATAGAAACCTTTCCTTTCTCCACAGAGACCTTTCCTTCCTCCATAGACACCTTTCCTTCCTCCATAGACACCTTTCCTTCCTCCACAGAAACCTTTCCTTCCTTCATAGAAACCTTTCCTTCCTTCATAGACACCTTTCCTTTCTCCATAGACACCTTTCCTTTCTCCACAGAAACCTTTCCTTCCTCCATAGACACCTTTCCTTCCTCTGTGTCTTTAGGAATGTTCTTTTTGGGATAAATCTTTCCTTTCTCCATAGACGCCTTTCCTTCCTCCACAGACACCTCTCCTTCCTCCACAGCATTTCAGAATATTCTTTATGGGATAAAGCTTTCCTTTCTCCATAGCATTTCAGAATATTCTTTTTGAGATAAACCTTTGCTTCCTCCATAAACACCTGCCTTCCTCCATAGGATGTAGGAATGTTCCTTTTGGGATAAACCTTTCTTCCTCCATAGGCTTTAGGAATGTTCCTTTTGAGATCAACCTTTCATTTCCCTATAGACACCTTTCCTTCCTCCATAGCATTTCAGAATGTTCTTTTTGGGATAAACCTTTCCTTTCCCCATAGAAACATTCCCTTCCTCCATAGGCTTTGGGAATGTTTCTTTTGGGATAAACCTTTCCTTCCCCATAGAAAGCTTTCCTTTCTCCATAGAAACATTCCCTTCCTCCATAGCACTTCAGAATGCTCATTTTGGGATCAACCTTTCCTTCCTCCACAGGCTTTAGGAATGTTCCTTTTGGGATAAACCTTTCCTTCCTCCATAGGCTTTAGGAATGTTCCTTTTGGGATCAACCTTTCCTTCCTCCACAGGCTTTAGGAATGTTCCTTTTGGGATAAACCTTTCCTTCCTCCATAGGCTTTAGGAATGTTCCTTTTGGGATCAACCTTTCCTTTCTCCCTAGTAACTTCCCTTTCCCTGCAAGGTTTAGGAATGTTCACTTTGGGACCTCTGTAGCAGTTGGGCAGTGTTTTATTCCACCTTGATTTCCTAGACTGGAGCTTCTCATTGCCCGTTGGTAGAAGCACCCAAGGGTTGGTGCTGGGAAGTTTAAGGGGTTTTTTTCTGACAGACCTGGCTGGGATCTTTCCACCATCTGCTCTCTTGTGCTCTGGTTTTGAAGGAAAAAACACCAATATTAGTTCAGTCAAAATGTGCATGAAGGCTTCTTTTAAATTTAATTCTTGCTCATTTGAGATGAGTGGGTTTAAAGAGGTGTCAATGCCCTAAGAACTTGTAATATGGCCACAAGCTCCTATTTGATCTGGCAGGAACAATTAAAAAACTCTATTCAAATCAAATTTTTAATTTTCTTTGTGTCCACCAAATGTTATTGTGACAGCAATGTGAAAAGGAAAAAAGGAAGATTGGATATTCTCCAACTCATTTTTTAATTTGCAACAATTATTCAGTTATTATTATGATTATATGGCAACTCTAAATGAGAATTAAACTTTTCTTTGAAAGGGAAAATATTTTAACTCAGGTTTTAATCGAAAATCTGAATTTTTTTAAGCAGAATGTGGCAGTAATTAAATGCAATTTTAACACAGCGATCCTTGAGCTTTCTAATTCATTGGGAAAGTGAGACTCAAATAGTTAAATATCAGGAGCCAGCTTTAAAAATTGAGGGTTTTTTAAATCACTTTAAGATTGTGTTTATTTGCATCCTAAGCCTTGATAAAAGCCTTTATAAAATTCTATAAAAGCAGAGTTTTCTGTGTTTACCGGAGGCTGAAGTTCTCACATACTCATTTCTTTTGCCTTCTTGGGTGAACAAACCCTGTGCGCCACAAGATTTGTTATAAAACTGTGAGAACTGGCAATCCCCTGCCAGGCTCTGCCTGAGCAGAGCAAAAACCTCGAGGTTAAAGCCCGTTTAAAGCCTGTTTCACTTCAGTCTAACATTTAAAAACCTGCATTTGTCACTTTGAACTTAATTACATTGATACTTTCAGCTCTTTGATCTGGGTGAGGAAGTGAGGGGGAAAAAAATCTATTTTAAAAAATGCAGAAAAAAGGTGAAGCCTACAGGGCATTCCCTGTATCTGCATGGAAAAGAGCTTGGGAGTTGTAGAATCTGGGATGGATCCTGGGATTCCTGTGTGGGATCCTCTTAGCCCAGGGTGGTATTTTTAATCCTCACCTCATGTCTCTACACTAGAAATAAGAGGTTGCAATTTTCTTCATTTTTTTTTTCTACCTGACAAGACAAGGAGAACTTCCTTCAAATGTTTTCAGTATTATGGATTTTAGTAAAAATTCCAATTCTTTTATCCATCGGTGTCAGGAGCTCTCTCCTCTTTAGCTTCCAGAGCTCTCTAATTTTTATGTTAACTAGGAAATAACCTTTTGAAATGTGTGTGTTGTATCCTGTTTGTACCCTCTGTGTATTCCTGGCTCTCTAGGGGTCTGAACTGGCACTGTGGCCTTGGAGTTTTTGCCTTTTAGACCTAATATTTTGGGATAAGTAATATAAAATTGATTTTTTTTACAAGAAAAAGAGGGTCAGCAGTCAACAGTCCTTGTTCAGCCTTTGACATGCAGGTGGATTGGTGGGGTGAGGAGGAAATGTCCACATCACTCTCCCCTCATCAATCTGCCAAATTTAAAGTCACCAAAACACAAAATAAACCCACTCAGAGTGCCTGGACTTAGAATTTTTCAAAGTTAAAACAGACGAAATCAAGGATGCCACTGGGGACCTGAAATTGAGCATTTAGCAGCTGACTAAATAAATAAATGTTTTGCTAATCCCAGTAGGTACTTGCCTCTAAACAGCGTATTAGCTTGCCCATATTTGCTCAAAATAAACTCATAAATCACAGTTAACAGGAGCGTGTTTTTGGATGTGCATATGAAATGTTTGTGTTACTTTGTGTGAGTTAAAAATCTGGTAGTTTTAAGAGCACCATTTCTTGAGCAAAATGAATATTGCTGCTTTCAAACAAGTGGGCTGGCAGTTTATGAGGGGCATACCCATGAATATGAATTACCTAGCTGGGATCAGGGCTGCTGCTCCAAGGGAGGAGTTTTGAGTGTTAAATGACCAAGGCTGACACGATTCCTGGGATCCCAAACCCCTCAGCTCACTGGAAATACCCAGGGAATATCTTCCCTGTGGCATTTGATGAAGTCTGGCAGGATTTTCCAGTAGTGTTCAGCTTTGATGTTTCTCTAAAAACACAGCCATGCTTTAAAGTTCTGTAGGAATAGTTTAATATCCACATGTAGGGGTGTCAGGCAGGAGCAGATTCCATGTGAGCTGAGGTTTTTTTTCAGAACTCACAGTAAGGGTAGTGTTTCTAACTCCTGTTAACCTGCCCCAAAGGAAGGAAAGGATGCAGATTTTCTTCCCTTGTTTCTCAGGGATGGCCTGAAATGTGCAGGATTCCTGGTCTGAGATGTGCAGGATTGCTGGTCTGAAATGTGCAGGATCCCTGGCCTCACAGGTGCAGGATTTCATGTCTGAATTGTGCAGGTTTTCTGGCTGAGAGGTGCAGGATTCCCAACATGATTCCTGGCCTGAGAGATGCAGGATTTAAGGTCTGAGAGGTGTAGGATTCCCAACATGAGAGGTGCAGGATTCCTGATCTAAGAGGTACAGGATTTAAGGCCTGAATTGTGCAGGTTTTCTCACTGAGAGGTGCAGGATTCCCAACATGAGACGTGCAGGATTCCCAACACAAGAGGTGCAGGATTTCTGGGCAGGGAAGTGCAGGATTTAAGGCCTGAGATGTAAAGGATTCCCAATATGAGAGGTGCAGGATTTAAGTCCTGAGAGGTGCAGGATCCCTGGCCTGAGAAATGCAGGATTTGATGTCTGAGAGGTGCAGGATTTAAGGCCTGAGATGTAAAGGATTCCCAATATGAGAGGTGCAGGATTCCTGGCCTGAGAGGTGCAGGATTTGATGTCTGAGAGGTGTAGGATTCCCAACACGAGAGGTTCAGGATTCCTGGGCAGGGAAGTGCAGGTTTCCCGTGGCACAGGGCACTGGAGCACCAGGTGCCACCCCAGCTGTGGCCCTGTGCCAGCAGCCACTCAGGTTTGCCACCATCCCCTGGGCTGGAGACGCTGCCAGTTGGCAGAAGGTGAAATTGCTGAGTGAAGTAATCAAAGAGGTCTGACATTTAGAAGTGAAACGTGTTTGCACCTTATCATGTTTCCTCCCAACGGTGAGTCCCTGTGTTCTGGGAAGCCGTGGGCCGGCTGCCCGTGAAAATGGACACATGAGAGCCTCAGCAGCAGCAAATCTTTTCTTTCTCCAGGAGGATGCCACAGAAGATTTGGTCACAAAGTGCCCATTTTTCCCTCAGGGATCTGCAGGGTCACAGCTGGGTTTACTTTCCTTTTCCCCTTTGAGAATGGACTCAGGTATAAGAAGTAGCATAAAATACACAGCTTCATTTTGAGGCAGAGCAGGGCATCTTCCACCAGTGCAATAAATCTCAAAAACTTGTGTTTGGGTGTCACTGCCCTTCTCACAGTCGAGGGGCTTGGAACACAAGCCCTGTGAGGAACCACTGGGGGAGCTGGGGGTGCTCAGCCTGGAGAAAAGGAGACTCAGGGCTGAGCTCAGCACTCCCTGCAGCTCCTGAAAGGTGCCTGTGCTCAGGTGGGGTTGGGCTCTTTCTCCAGGCAGCACTGACAGAACCAAAGGGCACAGCCTCAAGCTGCACCAAGGGAAATACAGGTTAGAGATTAGGAAAAAGTTTTTTACAGAAAGAGTGATAAAGTTCTGGAAGGAGGTGGTGGAGTCACCATCCCTGATGTGTTTAAAAACAGCCTGGATGTGGCACTTGGTGCCATGGTTTAGTTGAGATGTTTGGGCTGGGTTGGACTCGATGATCCTGAAGGTCTCTTCCAACCCAGTGATTCTGTGAATTCTGTGAATTTTGTGAGCTGCTCCCTTACTGCTCCGAGGCCCTCAGAATATGGAAAACCCCCAGGCGCCACAGCTGGTTTTCTGTCACATCTCTGTCACCTCTCTGTGTCTCAGAGCTGCCTCAGTGCCTGCTTTGGGTGATCTGAAGGTCAGCCTGTCTCTCTTTCCCAGCCTGGAGCAGCACATGGTGATCCACACCGAGGAGAGGGAGTACAAGTGTGACCAGTGTCCCAAGGCTTTCAACTGGAAATCCAACCTGATTCGTCACCAAATGTCTCACGACAGTGGGAAACGGTTTGAATGTGAAAACTGTGTTAAGGTACAGTGAGGACACGGTCAGCCTGGGGGGATTCACCTGGGGGAGGGCTCTAGGATTTGGGAAAAAGGGTGCAGGACACAGTGTCCATGGGGGGATTCACTGGGGGAGGGCTCTGGGATTTGAGAAAAAGGGTGCAGGACACAGTGTCCGTGGGGGGATTCACTGGGGGAGGGCTCTGGGATTTGGGAAAAAGGGTGCAGGACACAGTGTCCATGGGGGGATTCACTGGGGGAGGGCTCTGTGATTTGAGGAAAAGGGTGCAGGACACAGTGTCCGTGGGGGGATTCACCTGGGAGTGGGTGCTGGGACCTGGAGAAAGGGATGCAGCACAGTTTCCATGGAGACTTCACGTGGGAGAGGACACTGGGACCTGGGCAAGGGCTGCAGGGGATGGGTGGCCCATGCTGGCCCAGAGCAGGGCGATACAGGGAGAGGTGACCCCACTGTCCCTGTGCCAGGGAGAAGAGGTGTCCCTGCTGTCCTGGGCATCCCACTGGGGGTGTGGAGCTCCAGCCTCTTACAACCCACTCCCCTTTGGCCATTCCCAGCTGGGTACTGGGGTGGTGGTGAGGGCTGTGCTGGGCAGAGGAGGGTGACCTGTCCAACCATGGGCACCACACACTCAGGGAGGTGCCACAGACCTGTGCAAGTTGCAGTTGGAAAAGGCCTCTGAGATCATCAAGTCCAACCCTACCATGAGCACCACACACTTGAGGAGATGCCACAGCTGTATCCAGCCATGGGCACCACACACTCAGGGAGGTGCCACAGACCTGTGCAACCATGAGCACCACCCACTCAGGGATGTGCCACAGATCTATCCAGCCGTGAGCAGCACATACTTGAGGAGATGCCATGGACCTGCCAAACCATGGGCACCACACACTCAGGGAGGTGCCACAGACCTGTCACACCATGAGCACCACACACTCGAGGAAATGCCACGGACCTGCCAAACCATGAGCACCACACACTCAGGGAGGTGCCACAGACCTGTCCAACCATGGGCACCACACACTCAGGGAGCTGCCACAGCCTGGCAGAGCACAAACTCTTTCATGAAAGGGCAGAAGCTCTTTCATGACCTATCCTCACCCATCCACCCCGCGCTCCTCAAGCCACGAGCAGCGCTGAAACAAAAACCTAACAAAACAAGTTTTCCACACGTGGGCTCTTCCCCTCCTGCTTTTCCCCCCCTCCTGAAGGCGTTTTTGCCCCGCAGGTGTTTACGGACCCCAGCAACCTGCAGCGGCACATCCGCTCCCAGCACGTGGGGGCGCGGGCCCACGCCTGCCCCGACTGCGGCAAGACCTTCGCCACCTCCTCGGGCCTCAAGCAGCACAAGCACATCCACAGCACTGTCAAACCTTTCATATGTAAGTTGTCACGGCCATCACCAGCTGTAATTGCAGGGATCCTGCAGAGGCCCCCAGCCCTCCCATCTCTGGCCGCTGTAATTTTATAGCTCAGAGCACGAGATGATCTTTTTTTTTTTTTTTTTTTTTTTTTTTTTTGCATGCTCCCTGTTTTTTCAGTAAACATTCATGGCAGTTTTTGACTTTCTTGACAAGTTAAAAGCTGAGTCTCTCAGCAGTCACAGCGATGCCATTTTCTCATATCTTTTCTTTCTCTCGTCTTTTTTTTTGCCTTTAATCACTTTTGAATGTTCCTGTTGGTGACATAAATAAATAGCTGGCACAGTCTGATCGAAATGTTTTACAGGGGTGCCTCAAATCCTGGAGTAAAGAACTTGGAATAATCACAGAGATGAGAAGGTGTTTTTTTTTTAAGAAAAGAAAGTTTTTTCTTCTTTATTTACTGCATGTTTCATCTAGATAATGCTGGGAGCCAAATAAACAGCAGATGAACTGTGTCCTCAGTGCTCCCCTTGGTGGGATATTTCCAGAAGGGCATTTTCCCTGGAGAGCCACCCATCTCAGTCCTTGTCATTCCCAGGGCTGTATATTTTTTTAATTGACACAGCACCCATTGGGTTTGGATAAGTGTGCAGGGAGGTGGATGGTGTCACAACAAAGCTCCAAGAACTTTAGTGATCACTTCCTGACACTTCAGAACAGTCACTCAGGCACGGGCCGGGATCTGGGTTTGATTCCAGGCTTTGATGTTACACTGGGGAAGCCACTGAACCCACTCCTGCCTTTTTTCCCCTGTTGGAATAATGGGAACAACATGCAGGAATATCCTGGGAGACTCATTTCATTAATGTCCCGGGATAATCAGTGTCCTGAGATAATCAGCTGGGTGTCAGCAGAGGGAGAAGAAACGCTCCTCTCGCTCATTTTGCTGCAATCTTTCACTGGGCACATGAAAGGGATAATTTGACTCCCAGGATTGTTGCAGGGAGATGAGGGATTTCTCCTCGTAATCTCTTCACTCTCACCTCATCAGAATTAAGGAGTTGTCAGACCAAATCAGCCTGTGGGACAACTGCAGAGGGATCCTGCCTGGACAGATGGGTCAGGTTGTTTTGTCCATCAATGTGGAATCCATTAGCAACTTCAAACCCACAGGGCAGGATTCACCAGGAAGTTGGTTCTTTTTCTCCCTGTTCAGTGGAAGAAAAAGGTCTATGTGTGTTTGTGTTTGATTTTTTACAATATTATATTTGGCTTTCGAAAGACCCCAAACCTGTAACTTTATAACTGCAGAAATCAGGAGGGCAAGAGAGGCCGTTCCACGTGGAATTACTAAATCATTGGATAACTGGAGATTTAACCGAAATTTTCCAGTTTTCCTTATTTTAGAGGCTGATGGGAGCTCTCAGAGCTCTAGCACTTCTCTTTAGGGAATTTTGTGCAGTATTTATAAATCTAGCAAAAATTCCTGGGGTGAAAAATGGAAGAATCCTGGAATCACAGAATGGTTGCAGTTGGAAAAGGCCTCTGAGATCATCAAGTCCAACCCTTAACCCAGCACTGCTGTGTTCACCACAAAACCACATTCCTAAGTGCCACATCCACAGGTTTTTCAAGCAATTCCTGGGATGGTGATTACTGATTCCCTTGGAAAAAAAAGTGGAGATTGTTGTATTTGAGAGATTATCATGGAAACAAAATTCAGTAGTGCTGAATTTTCATGGAAAATAAATTCAGTGGTGCTTCTTTTAAGAGCCCTGTTTGGACATTTTTTAAGAAAACACTTTAAAAAGGAGTAGAAAAGCCAAATAAACCCTTTCTTTGCAAGTCTAAGGTAGCTGAAATAATACTTACAACAGCCATAAAACTCTGTGCATGCACTAAGAGCAGCTGGGGAGACCTGATGTGAGATTTTAAAGTGTGATTGCCAAAAATTAGGATTAGCTCAAACACCCAAACTCTTGTGATGACTTTCTTGTCCTGTTTGTGTTTCCCTGCAGCTCTGAGCTGTATGAGGGATCAACAATGAAATACTCTGGGGACAGACAATGCAGCCTAAATTCACAGTGCACTCAGAAACCAGAGCCTTCAGTGACACTCCTTTGGATTTTGGGGTGCTCATCTGAACTGAAATGTCAAATTCATTGAATTTTATCCATCTCTGCTTTGAATTTCAATTGGAATTTATTATATTATTGTATTTTCAGAGCTGCTAGTGAAATACTCTCCCACCAGTCATTCGATATTCAAGCACTGAAGCAAATCCTAAAGATTTAGGAAATATTTAGGAGAAATTACAGGGAAAATCATGTTCACATGCACCTATCAGTAAAGCTGGGAGGAGGGAAGGAGCACTGAGCAGTCCCTGAGCTGGAGTGGCAGAACTTGGATTCATGTCCTTGCCTGTCCAACCCCAAACAATGTCCTTCCCCTGCTTTGTCTCAGTTTCCCTGCTCACAAAAGGGTGATAACAGCAGTTCCCCGGGGGAAGGAGTGTGTTAATTCACCACCACATTAATTCCCATGTTGAAAGAGGCATCAGATAATAAAAAGTCACAGTGTTTTGATGTGTAGAAAAGTTTGGGGTGGGATTTCTGTCTTGCTTTGCTCTGTTTCTTCCACAGCAGCAAGTCTGGAGGTGAAAAGGGGTCATAAAAATCCATGTTTTGAAAGCTTGGTATTTACAGGTTGTTAGAGAAAACGCTGATGTGGCTTCAGTTAGTGGGGCAGGGGTGTTGGACTGATTTAATGGATTAAAAAAAGAGATCCCAGCCCCGGCAGAAGCCAGGCCTGGCTGGCAGGGGATTTATGGAGCATCCCCCTGCAGGGGTGATGTACCACTGAAGGCATTAAGGAAGGGTAGGTTTGATTAAATGAGGCAAAGTTCTTCTCCCTCCAGCCCTCAGTGCTTCCTGCCATGCTAGGACTAATGGGAAGCAGATCAGCTGGGATAAATTGATGTTATCATTAAAAATGTGTGACTGGGGCAAAGATATTCTGAGGGGACTGGAGCATCTTCCCTCTGGATCCTGGCTGAGAGATTTCTTCAGCCTGGAGAAGGTTGTGTGGAGATCTCGCAGCACCTTCCAGGATCTGAAGGGGTGACAGGGAAGCTGGAGAGGGACTTTGGAGTGACAGGGCAAGGGGGAATGCATTCAAACTGAAAGAGGGGGAATTTAAGTTGGATATACAGAAGAATTCTTCCCTGTGAGGGTGGCAAGGCCCTGGCACAGGCTGGCCAGAGAAGCTGTGGATGCCCCTGGATGCCTGGAAGTGTCCAAGGCCAGGCTGGATGGGACTTGGAGCACCTGGGATAGTGGAAGGTGTCCCTGCCATGGCAGGGGTTGGGATGAGATGGGCTTTATGCCCCTCCCAACCAAACAGTTCTGTGATTCCATGATTACTTTTCCTGAAAATTCCCCCAAACTTTGAGCCGAGCTAGCACATCCCCTCAGATCTCTGTGGATTGAGATTCTCCAGGATGGGCCTCATCCAGAGGGGAAGGCGGTGATGTTCCACTGCTCTCCCCTCTCCTGCCTTCGGGGAAGGGCGATCCCAGGGACGGGATCCCAGGGCAGTGTGGGGGCGGGCTGGTCAACCCCACGGCGAATCCCTGCTGTTTTCCTGTTAATTTCATATGGCTTTTGTTTTTGGTTCCTGTTGACGCTTTAGGTGAGGTCTGTCACAAGTCCTACACGCAGTTCTCCAACCTGTGCCGCCACAAGCGGATGCACGCGGACTGCCGCACCCAGATCAAGTGCAAGGACTGCGGGCAGATGTTCAGCACTACCTCCTCCCTCAACAAGCACCGGCGCTTCTGCGAGGGCAAGAACCATTACAGCCCCGCCGGCATCTTCGCCCCCGGCCTCCCCCTCACGCCCACCAACATGATGGACAAATCCAAGCCCTCTCCCAACCTCAACCACGCTAGCCTGGGCTTTAATGAGTATTTCCCATCCCGCCCGCACCCCGGCGGGATCCCGTTCTCGCCAGCCCCTCCTGCCTTCCCTGCCCTCACCCCGGGGTTCCCGGGGATTTTTCCGCCTTCTCTGTACCCCAGGCCCCCCTTGTTACCACCCACGCAACTGCTCAAAAGTCCCCTCAACCACACTCCGGACGCGAAGCTCCCCAGCCCCCTCGGGAACCCGGCACTGCCCCTGATCTCTGCGGTGAGCAACAGCAACCAGGCGCCTTCAGGGGAGGAGAAATGTGAAGGCAGCCTGGAAAACTCCTACCTGGAGAAGCTAAAAGCCAGGAACAGTGACATGTCCGATGGCAGTGACTTTGAGGATGTCAATACGACCACGGGCACAGATCTGGACACCACGACTGGCACCGGCTCTGACCTGGACAGTGATGCGGAGAGTGACAGGGACAAAACGAAAGACAAGAGCAAACAGATGGAGACCAAGGCAGATTTCGTCAGCAGCTCGGTGTCTGCGAGTTCCACCAACACCACGAGCGAGATCCCTCTCTTCTATTCTCAGCATTCCTTCTTTCCTCCCCCCGAGGAGCACCTGCTGCCCACCACAGGGGCTGCCAATGACTCTATTAAAGCTATCGCCTCCATCGCAGAGAAGTATTTCGGGCCTGGCTTTATGGGGATGCAGGAGAAAAAGATGGGTTCGCTCCCGTATCATTCCATGTTCCCTTTCCAGTTCCTCCCCAATTTCCCCCACTCCCTCTACCCTTTCACGGAGCGGACCCTCAATCACAACTTGCTGGTCAAGGCAGAACCAAAGTCACCCAGGGACCTCCACAAAGTCGGTGGCACCAGCTCGGAGTCCCCCTTCGATCTCACCACGAAGCCAAAAGAGATTAAGCCAATCCTGCCGCCCCCCAAGGTCCTCCCAGCCCCGTCCTCAGGGGAGGAGCAGCCACTGGATCTGAGCATTGGCAACCGCATCCGAGCCAGCCAGAACGGAGGGAGAGAGCCACGGAAAAACCACATTTATGGGGAGAGGAAGCTGATGGCAAGTGAGGTCTTACCTAAGATTTCCCAGTCCCAGCTGCCTCAGCAGCCTTCCCTGCACTACGCTAAGCCATCGCCCTTTTTCATGGACCCCATCTACAGGTATTAACATACCCTGCCTTAAGCCTTTCCCTAACCAGCTCCTTTTCCAGCTGACACCACACCCTGAGGCAGGGGAGGATACAGGTTGGTTGGGAAGAACAGTGAACACCTCCTGTTGTTGTTTGTACTTCTCTACACATTGAATTTCCTGTATGGAAAGGCCTGAGTAATTGCAAGGAGCCCTCGTAATCAGTGTGTTAAGAACACATCCTTATTTTGATAAAGAAGAAACTTGACCTATTTAAGGACTCTCCCACGAGCCATCACTAAGATGGCACTTCTGCTGGAGAAATTCCAGAGGTTTGATTCGATAAGAATGCAGAGTTCAGATTGCCTTGGAGCCCTGGGCTCTCATGGCTTGGGAATGAGTCAGGAGCCCTGGGAGCCTGGAAATGTAGCTCTCCCACTGACTGACTTGAGGGCCTTTTGTGAGCCACTTCACCTTTCTTTCTCCCTCCCTCCCTTTTCCATTCTAATGCCTTTTCTTGGGTTTTTTCCGTTCGGGGGAGCTGCTGGTGCAGACCCAACCTGCCGAAACATGTTACTCTTGGAGTAACAAGTACTGTGTAAACACATGGTAGAGTGTTACTACCCAGATCTCTCCCAGATACATTTCTCACAGATTTAGCTTTCTTGGGAGATAACAAGGCCTTTCTGGTGTCACTTGAACAGATGGTTCTGAGGAGGGCCTGATGCGTTACGTCAGAATGAGCTGAACATGGAAGGCGTGTGTAGAGCAGGCTGGGTGAAGTTATCCAAATGTCAGCTAAACTTCCAGAAGGAATCAATTCAGGAGGAAGTGAAAAGGGAAGACTTTGGCCTCTTGTTGCTTGAGAGCTTTTTATAAAACCTGTTCCCAAAGGAAAACTATTACAACTTTGTGGTGAGGGTAACAGTAAATTTGTGTGTTACCCATCCGGGCCTTGCCTTTGGGTAAGGTGGATGTGGCACATTTGGTTTTAGCAAAGTCCAGTGAAAAGGCATGTCCTGAACTAGTTTGATTTAGACATGAACACATCTAAATTAGCCATTACCATGTCTGAATGCTCCCCAGCACCCATCTGGATACGTGTGTCTGTCCTGGAGGCTCCTGGATTCAGTTCGTGGAGGTGAATGCTTTGTCCTTGCATTCCTTGTGCTGAATACGTGGTGATCCCTGCTGTGCCCAGCCTGCTGGAAGGTTCATGGCTGTTCCCCTGCAGGATCTGCCATGTCCCTGGCACTGGAAAGCCTCAGAGCCACCGTGGTGTGACGGTGGGATGGGCACTCAGGGGGCTGTGAGCACCACGACAGCCCAGATGTCACCGCCGGCCGCTGTCGCAGGGCTGATAGCTGTGGGAAAAAGTGATGTCAGTGTCTGGCCAGGCCAAGGAGCTGTCGGCTGGGATGAGGATTAGTGAGCCCTCAGTGCTGGCTGAACGAGCGTCTCTGGCTCTGCCAGCTCACAGGGGTGACGTGCCCACACCGTGCCACCTGGCATGGGGACACCTCCCATCTCAGGAGGTGCTGTGTCCTGCCTGGCACCCACCGTGGCCATCTCCTCCTGGAGAAATCAGGCATGGTGTGAACAGTGTTCATAAAATACTCCTGGGGGAAAAAAAAAATCAATAAATGGGACAGAAAGCCAAAAGAATCCTTGTAGGGTCCTGCCACCTCTGGGCATTCTCAGCAGGAATGCTGAAATAACACGGCCTGGAAAAGCTGCTGCCAATTAAAACAGCGGCCTCGGGAAAACTGTAAAGGCCCAGAAGACAGATGGAAGTGAAGGATGGGGGCATCGCTTGCTGCATTCCATGGGATGCACACAGTTTTAGTCATGTGCTAAAATAGAAAGTCAGCGGTGGCGTTGCTTGCGAATCAGACTTCTGATGTAATGAGCGAAACAGCCCAGCTTCCAAGTCCCAGCTTGAAAAATATGGAAATATTTTGTTTCTAAACTTCCCTTTATCAGGCTCTCTCACATCATTTGGCTCCTTCGTTTTTTTTCTCCCAAAGGCCACTTAAATCCTTGACATTTTCTCCTGGTGATATAATTTAATGCGGCCAGACAGTCTGAGATGGGGGCAGTTTTTAGCTCAGCCTGTGGGGGTGACGTTCTCAGGCACTGGGCTGAAACGATCGCCTTAATCCTCGGGGCGCTGCGGAATCCGGCTCTGACGGGGACGTTGGGACCTTGTGTTTCCACTCCTGGCTCTGGGAGATGGCAGAGCTGGGGGAATGCTGTCAGCTCACCAGGTTTTACGCACGTGGAGCAGGCAGGGCTCTCCCCAGATGGCTCTGCTGGGATCAGGGGTGTTCCCTTGGGCATTTCAGCGCCTCGCAGAGAGCAAAGCTGGGCTGGTCAGGGGAGGCTCAAGGAGCAACTTTTTACTTTTTCATTGGTTTTTCTGGCAACTCAGACCCATAAAAGCACGTACCTTCCAAAGCCTCCTAATTCTGACTGCATTTCCAATCCAGCTCTTCTCTTTCCCTCTACCCAAGAAGAATTAAGTGCAGATTAAGCACAGTTCACTGACTGCACTCGGCAGGGCTCTTCTTTAGACTCTTTGGTAATTTGATCCACACACTAATCAGCTGAAATGCAGCAAAAATAATTTGCTCTCGATTTATGCTGGACTAATGTAGTTAAAATCACTCTCACTCTTGGATTTCTGCTGGTTTAGCTGGATGGACTCAATTCCAGCCGTTTAAAGATGCAGCTGTGTTTGTTGGAGTTACTTCCTCAACACTTTTTTCCCTTAGAGAACATCTCAGTTTGTCTTTTTGGTGATTCCACACCTCCGTTTCCCTGCAAGTAGAATATTTTGTGGAAGCAAAGCCAATATTTTCAAAAACAGGAGCCTCACTTTAAGGTCATTTCTGCATCTCAAATGCTTAAACATGAAATACTTGAATGGGCCAAGGTGATATCAGAAGAACTCAGGTTTCTGAGCCACTTCAGAATTCTCCTACCAGTCCCTCACTTTTTAAATCGTTGTTCACATGGGCTTGCCAAAGAAACTCAACACAAATTATGTCTCAGCTGCGAGGGAGGAAACAAATATGAAACACCTAATGATTTCAGCACGCTTGGGGCTGCAGAGTCTGGCCCAGTGTTAACTCTTCAGATAAATGCAAACTCTCAAAGACAATTTTTTTTCCATGCAGGGGCTGCCTGCTGTGGACCCTAGAGCTTCTCCTGCTCAGACAGTTTTGCTCTAAACCCAGAGTTTTCCATGACATTTCACAACAGCAGAGGTTTATAAACCCCTGCTGCAGAGCAGGAGCAAAATGTTTCCTAAGTCATCATCCTGAAAGCTAAAAAAATACTGCCCAAAGGAGGGGATTTGTGTTCATGTTGTTTCCAGCGCTTTCTGCAGGGCAATTGCGCATCAGAATCTGTAGTG
The DNA here is from genome assembly GCA_013397155.1 of Irena cyanogastra. Classification (NCBI taxonomy): domain Eukaryota; kingdom Metazoa; phylum Chordata; class Aves; order Passeriformes; family Irenidae; genus Irena; species Irena cyanogastra. Next base: position 30,117 of record VWZV01016801.1, read on the forward strand.
TCCAGGAGAAGGGGGTGGAAGACGTTTGTGTGAGTAAGAGAGTAAGCTTGTGTGCAGTTTCAGCACAGTGTGGCTGTGTGGGGCTGCCTGTGAGGTATGTAACCCTCTGTGTTGTTGTCCAGCAGGGTGGAGAAGCGGAAGGTGACAGACCCCGTGGGTGCCCTCAAGGAGAAGTACCTGCGACCCTCCCCGCTGCTTTTTCACCCCCAGGTAAAAGCAGTGACACTGCTGATGGAATGCTGGGGTGGAGCTGGTGCACACTGGGATCACTGGGATCAGACTCTTCCTCATCCAAGGGCCTGACTGGAAACTCCACTATTTTCCACCAGTTCCTTCCAGACACATTTAATGCACAGTTTGAGGATGATGGCAGTTGTGCCCTGCTGTTTCCTCTGCATTACCAGAAGAACAGGGATGAGCTCTGGGCAGCTCATAGGCTCTGCCAAACTCCCCGTCCACAGCCCACAGTGTGTGTGTGGTTTTTCCTTTGGGAACACCTGGGGATGTCATTTCAGTGGTACAAAGTGGAGAAGGACTGCCCAGCCCCAAGGCAGCAGCATTTTCTACCTTCCTGAATTTCCCACATCACGAGGAGTGTGTGGTGGGTTCAGCTGTGCGTGTGACAGTCCCCAGCTATCCCCATCCCTCCTGCTGTGCCCAGGCTGGGATCCCAGCTCTGTGCTCCTCATTGTGCTCTCCTTTATATTCACAAGCATTGTTCTGTCCTGATAATGTTTCCCACCTTAGATAAATAACTCGCAGGTTTGTGAAATCTGGGTCCTGGTCGCTTTCACAGCTAAACTTAGTTCCCACATTGTTTCACACCAGCCTCAGAGTTTGGTTAATAACTTCCCCCGATTTTTCCTTCATCCAGGCTGGATAATGGTGACAGGCTGGCCAGGAACATCCTGTGTTTGTGTGAGTTAGAATAGTGGGGATATCTGCCTGTAAAGAATCTGATAGCAGGGAGGAGCCAGCGTGGCAAAGCAGCCCAAGGAGACGATGAGAAACATTCAGACCCCAAGCAGGAGCAAGCTCTGGGTGGAAGGTTGTTAACATTGTTCCTGAAATCCTGACCACGTCCTCTTCCCATGGCAGTGAAAAGATCTGGAAGGTCTGGTTATCTCTAGCAGCTTATCACACGGAGTAGCCTCAAATTCACAATCACTCCAGCCCAAAGCTTCCTGATAACTGATTCTTAATAATGATTTTTAATAAGGCGGGCGCTGCGCTCAGATCACTTGATCTGGAGAGGCGCCGTTCCCATGCTGCAGGCAATCAGGGATTTCAGACACAGCGAAGGAACACGGGGCATTTGTTCCAGAATATGGGAGATTTGTGCCACCAACTCCCCTTCCACTATTATCATAGAATCACAGAATATCCTGAGCTGGAAGGATCACCCAGTCCAACCTGTGCCCTGCCCAGGACACCCCAACAATCCCGCCCTGTGTCTGAGAGCTCTGGCAGCCTTGGGGCCATGACCATTCCCTGGATCCAGCACTGCTAAGAATTTTGGATCCTGGATCTTTTCCTATGAAATCACATTTTCAGGGTTCCTGCTTCTGCTTTCTTCATTAGGACCAACGTTCTTATGCCTGGTCAGTCAGAGTCACGTTCTACCCAGGCTTCTCTCACTCCAAACACGAGTCTGGTCTCAGCCTTTTCCCCTGTGACTAATCCCTAGCTCTCTCAGAGTGCCCTCACTGGGATGTGATGAAGCCAGAAGATGTGATAAAAGCGTTCAGGAGATGTTTCCTCTCTCAAAATGAATTTCAGACAGCTCTTATTTCTTAGCCAGTCGTTGGCAGAAGTTCCTTTGCTCCCTGGGAGTTTTCCTACATTGTCTATTCCAAATGAAACTCTGGACAACATAAATAACCAGTGTAACTTCTTGATAACTTAATGGAAAGCCTTTCCTCACCTGTTACGTTTCTTTTCTTCCTCCTTTCTGTTTTATTATAACCAGGCAGTTGTTCCCTAAATAGCAAAGTGCCTTTGCCACTGGAGAGGCCGTGGCCAGTGTTTAGAATTTTAAAACCAGCCTACGGCTCTCAAGCCAGCAAATATCTCTGACTAAGTGCCTAAAGAACAGGGCACAACAAAGGAGAGCTCCAGGTACCTCGGCGAAGGGCTGAGAGCCGGGCTCTGAAAGGTCCAGAGAGCTTTTTAACGTGATGGTTTTGTTGCATGACTGGCAGCTGGGGCAGAGCTGGTGCTGTAAATGATCAAGTAACCTTTTCAAGTGGCTGGTGCTAAGTATTACTTACTATTTATCATGGGCTGGGAGCCTCCAGCTAAGGGGCTGTGGATCTATTATCGGGAAATGGGGGTTACTACTCCTCTTTTTTACAGCTTATGAATGCTTGTCAGCCTTCACAATGTCTTCGGGGGTGATTAAGACAACTTTTTTTTCATAGCCGTATATTTTTAAACAATATCTTGGCTCTCTTCCCCCTCTGCCCCCCCCGCCTCCCTTCTAAAGCCCCGTTTAATAAAGTGTAAACGTGCAAAAGGTCAGCCCTTCCTGTACAATCGAGCATCTCGGGGTGATGTATGGCTTCCTACTGCCTTCCGCTCCTCGCTGCCGCCCCGGCTGCCTCCGCCTGTCCCGGTGATGTCAGCGCAGCCAGGAGGCAGCTTTATTGCTGCCTTGTTTGTTTTGTCCCTCTCTTCTGCCCCTGCTATCTCCAAAGTGCTCTCGGGAGTGCATGGAGCTGGACGCCGGTGAAGTTGGCGTTGCCCTCTGAGCTGCGTTGCTCTCTTGGACTTGGATTTCCTGTTCCACTGTAATGGAAGTAGAAGTGAAGATCTTTAGGCAGGATATTTATGCAGATCTATTTTTTCCCTTTTTTGCAGCTTCATTCTTTCCTTTTTTTGCTTTCTCCTTCTCCTGTATCTCCAGGGTTTTGCTTTTCTCCCTCTTTCTGGTGCGGTGTTTAATCTTGTGTGTGTTTGAACAAGGCCAGGTCATACAAACTAAATCTGATAAAGCATTCAGGGACATTCTGCTTGGTGTCCGAGCTCCAAGCCTGCATGCCAGCTGCTCCCATCCCAAAGGGATGTGGAGGTGTTGCCTCTCCTGACTGTAACTCACCCAGCCACTGCTTACATCCAGAGGTTTGGCTGGAGCTCCCTTTCACTCCAGGAAACTCAGCCATCTCCCACCCATCCTTCCATCACCTTTAGGAGCTGCTGAACCTTTCCTACCCATAATTAAAGTGTTGGCCTCTTCACCGGCAAGCTCCCTGTGGACCCACTCCATCCTGAGCCTGATCCCAACTCCTCCTCTTCCCAGCTGCTCCCTCTTCACCCCTTCTGCCTCAGCCTCTCCTCTCTAAGCTCCCTGAGCAGCCATTGCACGTCCCTCCCACTCCACTTTGGCCAGGATTCTTCTGCTTTGGGCCCAAAACTTCCCTGTTCCCCCTCTCCAGGGGTTGTGTCCCTGCCTGCCCACCCACTACTCACTGCCCTGTCCTTCCAAGCCCCTGGGATGTTGTAGGAGATGTCAACCTCCCAAGACTTTGGTTTGGGCTTGGGTGCTGAGTTCTACCTCAGGCATCTGGCCATGGTATTTAGTTTCAGTGTTCTCCCAGTAAAAATGGATGTCTCAGGTGTATTTTGAGATAACTTTTGATCCAAAGTGCTGGAAGTGAGCACATGCACGCTGCAGAAAGTGAACAAGTGCTCAGTTCTGGGACCTAAAGGCCCGGCTTTGCCAGTTGTGCCTTTCCTGCTTTCTCCGTGACCAATACACTACTCCTGCCTTTCCTGGCTGGATTCAGTGGCTCCATTTCCCACTGTGCCTCCAGCTTCCAAGAGAGCCAACAGCAGCAGGAGGCTTTGCCCAACCAACACCGCCGTTCCATGCATCAGACCTTGCCCTTCCCAGGGGTTTTTCTGACAGGAGCTCTCTCCTTGTCCTTGCAGATGTCGGCCATCGAGACGATGACAGAGAAACTGGAGAGCTTTGCAGCCATGAAGGCCGACTCTGGCTCGTCCCTGCAGCCCCTTCCCCACCACCCCTTCAACTTCCGATCGCCGCCGCCCACGCTCTCCGACCCCATCCTGCGCAAGGGCAAGGAGCGCTACACCTGCAGGTGAGCCCGTGGCACCCACGCCGAGCCCCAGGCTGTGCAAACATCCCGGGGTGTGGGAATACCCCAGGATGTGCCATCCCAGCCAGGGAGCTGCACTGAGCACCAGCACGGAGCGGAGCAGCTCTGCACTGACATCTCTGCCAGGAGGGAAAACAAGGAGCAGAGCTGGGATGACTAATTCCCTCTGAAATAGCTTGTTTTGTCTGGTAGGAAATCAGCATCTTCTGTTTGCTTTGTAATTTTTAAGAACCTTGGGAGCGGATCTGGAGATTCTCAAGCAAACCCAACTCCCCAGGCCAAGTCTCTGGCGTGCGGTGAACGCCGCCGTTCCCAATGCCAGTCCCGGCTATATCCAACCTCAGCTAGGGAAAAATGATTGAATTTTAAAAAATGGCATGCAGGAAACAACTTTTTCAAACTGTTCTATCCACAGAACTCCTCACGTACCCATCCAGATCTAAATTGGAGCAGATGAAGGGTATTTAATAATAAACCTCTGTCTGCTGTCGCAGTTTTACCTCGAGGTTCTCGTGGTGGCTTCTGCTCAGGCGACTTTTTTGGGTGCAGAAAGTGGGCACAAACTTTGGCTGATGTGTCTTTTATGTTCAACTTTACCAGAAGAGCTGCAGGCTCAGATTTCAGTTGAGCATTTAGAAATTTGAGGTTTCTACTTACAAAAGGGACTGAACTTAAATTTTAGATGCACGCTCACAAGTTAACATTTGGATTTCCATTGCTGGGGAACACTCAAATTAACTGTTCATCTTCAGGACAGCTGAAGGTCTCTGAAATAAGGAAAGTCTGTCATGGCTTCTCCTACAATAGTTCTCATAGTCACAGAGTGCAGCCCCTAATCCTTAGGTCTTTATTTCCCAGTTAGTGTTTTTATTTATACCTTTTTGATTTTACTGTGAACTGGATTTATGGGGGAACACAATTCCTTCCTTTATTAATTTCCTATGACTGCATTTCCTTTCTCTAAGCAGCTGTCAGCCTCCTAACCCACAGCATGGTGCTGCAGCCTTTATCTGGAGAAAATTCTGTGAATTCCAAGGATGAAAGAGCAGATTCTGTATGATGAGCACATCAACAGGGCTAGAAAGGAGATGCAGAAACATCTCAAGTGCCAATCTGCCCAGGCAGTGATTAAACCCTCTGTACCCTGAGGCAGGAATGCTGTAGTTAAACCCTGTCTTCAAGTGCCATGTCCACACTTCTTTTGAACACTTCCAGGGATAGCGACTCCACCACCTCCCTGGGGATCCCATTCCAACATCTGACAAGCCTTTCTGTGAAAAAAAAATTCCAAGTATCCAATCTAAACCTGCCCTAGTGCAACTTGAGGCTGTTTCCCATTGTCCTGTCCTTCATTCCATGGGAGCAGAGACCAATCCGATCCCACCCGGCTGCACCCTGCTGTCAGGGATTTGTAGGAGTGAGAAAGTTCTTCCTGAGCTTCCTTTTCTCCAGGCTGGACCCTCCCAGCTCCCTCAGCTGCTCCTGGTGCTCTAATATCAGCACAGTGCCCCCTGTGACCCTGGGGTGGGACATTTGTCCTCCCCATCACGGATGAGCTCATGATGTGAGCGCATGAAGGGATTTTGGGAGCAGTGTCAGAATGAGGGGTGGTGCTGTGCTATCTTTCACAGTTCTATTTCTCCAAAGTATCCAGTCTTATTTGCAAGGACATCCTTTGAAACTTGTTTCCAGTTCCATTTCTCTCTCAACAATGTCTGTCCTATTCCATGGCATTTCTAAGTCAGCATTTCCTATCTCAAGGTTTGCATTCAGATGCACACTGTGTGAGCCTTCTGTCAGGCTTTGGGAATTCCCTACAAATCCATTTCCCACACAGGCTGTCCATTCTGAGTTCCTTTCTCCACCAGACAGGACACCCAGAGCCCCCCGGGGGACTCAAGGTGACAGTCTGGCCTGTGTGGAGCAGGAGCACCCTTGAAATGAGAGGCAGCTCCATTAAATCAGCTGCTACAACTGGGATACACCCTGTAGTAGAGCACCAGAGGAAGAGCAGGTTGTAATTGGAGCTCACAGAATCTTAAGGCCATGCTTTGAAACTTGTTTCCAACTCCATTTCTCTCTCAACAATGTCTGCCCTATTCCGTGGCATTTCTAAAACAGCATTTTTTAATCTCAAGGTTTGCACACTGTGTGAGCCTTCTGTCAGGCTTGGACAATTCCCTACAAATCCACTTCCCACAGCATCCGGGGGCTCTCCTGATGGTTTCCTTTGGCTCTCCCTGTCCAGGTACTGTGGCAAGATCTTCCCACGCTCAGCCAACCTGACGAGGCACCTGCGGACACACACTGGGGAGCAGCCTTACAGGTGATGTTGTCCCCCATAAAAAACCCTTTCCCAAATTCCCAAACACTCACCACTGTGGTATTTCCCCCCCCCTCTATAAAGCTTTGCCAGCAGAATACCACAGGCCTGGAGCATTACACAGAGTGATTCATAGGGTTGTATATTATGTGTACCAGCCAAAAATAATCGGGCTTGGCAGCTCGAAGATAGACACTTAACTTATATTTAGATGTATGCTGGCAAATGAGGGCTCTGATTTGCAGTGTTGTTTCACACTCACGTTAACCATTCATCTCAAGGACAGCTGAAGGTGCTGAATGGCTCTGAAATTTGGGCTGGTTTGAAGGGCTTGCCAGGACCTTCACTGCTGGGGCTAGCTGGGTTTTTTTTTTTCTTTTCTTAATGCACATCAGAGGTGCTGGAGTAAGGGATCAAAAAAAAAAAGCAAGAAAAACCCTGTTGATTTACCTGCCTTAAAACTGAATTTTGGTAGTGTCTGAGCTTAAATCACAGAGCTTAAAAGGAGAATTGGGAGGGGGAGATTCACAGAGAGTCTCACACATTTGTGAGTGTTTAAGTAGAATGCTGAGCTATTTTTTGTTAGCTGGGGACAAGGTGATGTGATTTTGATGCTTCAGTGTGCACAAGGACAGTGTCCCAGCCCAGTGGGTTCTGTGGCTCCTGTCCAAGTCAGGGCTTTAAATCTGAATAAAACTCACAAGAAAATATATGTAATATGTGTGCCTAGGTATATAAATAGCTATTTCTCATGGAAATCTTTCCCCCCAGCATTTTCTCCCAGCGAGTTGCAAGCAGTTTTAAAAAACTTGAGGGGAAAAAAATGCCTTTTTTGTTAGAATGAAGTCCAGAAATGAGCAAACCTGAAGGAATGATGAATGGCGAGCTCGCTGCAAATCAAGCCTTGTGTTTGCCATGATGTGAGGGAGTGTTTTGCAGGTTGTCAAACAATGGTAACAATTCCATTTCGTTTTGGGTAGCTGATATTGCAGCGTTTCATACACAGCCATAAGTTCACAACAAAGCAAATGGAGCAGTTATTAAATAAAGAGAAACACAAATTTATGAGCAGCAAAAGGCCATGTGGTCAAATACATCACATTTTTATGCTCAGTTTAACCTAAGAATTGACTCTCCCACATTGTAATCCCTGCGATGCTGAGAATCACGTTTATTTTCCATCCAGCATTTTTAGTGTAGACATTAGGTAAATTAAAAATACACCACCACCACCACCCCCCAAAGCAGACATATATTTTGTATTATATCCCTGCTGTGATGTTTGGGGCTGTGTTATTTGATATGCCTGAACGAGCTCTGTGTGTTCCCTGTGCGCCGCAACGCTCGCTCCCGATTATTCCGAGATCCTTAGTTCAGTTTTCTTCCAAAAAAGGAGACTTACAACTTAACAAAGGTTAGGAAAATAAAGATTTATTTGATCTGGTCTTCTCCCAGCAAATAGCCTGTGTGGGTTTTTTAGAGGTCTGACTCCTGGACAATGTTGCATTCTAACAGCACTCCGGAGAGCCGGGGCTGCGTTTACAGACGAGCTTTAATTATCATTGATTTGCTTTTCCTCTCTGAGAACTGAGATTTGCAGCTTTGGCAGCCAGACTTGTTTGGAAAGCTTGATTTTTAAGTGCTGACTTCAGGCAGGTAAAAGGAGGTTGCTGACTTCTCAGTGTTTTACTGTTGTCTCCTTTGCAACTTTGCTTTTGATTGTTTCTTTTTTTAAGTGATGCGAAAGCTTCTGTGTAGCTGAAAGTCTGTCAGTCAGTCAGAAAGACTTCCCTCCACAAGTAAACTGAAGAAAAATTATTCTAGAAGCAATAAACTAACTGAAATTTTAAGTTTTTATTTCTTCACACTGTCAGTAAGAAAAAAAAATTGTGATAAGAAAATAAATATTCCGAAAGTTTTATTCTAATTCTTATTACTTTCTTTTAGTTGCTATTAATAAATTTTTCTTTATACTCTTTTAAAATTTTAAGCCTACTTTATCTTTCTCCTAATCATACCTCACAACAAAAACTAAATACCTTAGTAATTACTAAGTACATTAGTAATTAACCAGCACTAAACTCACCATACTCATTAGTACATTAACCAAAAACTCTCAAAATTAACAAATTCTCAAATTAACAAACCAAAACTACTACATCTATTAAAAAATTATATAATAATTTCAATATTAATCCAAATATTAATTACCATGTTCTTAAAGACAACAGGCTAGAAAATAAGGCAGTTTGGGTTTGATTCCTGATGGTTGCTGATTAAGTGATGGGTTTTTTTGGAGTTTTTTTGGGGTTACTATGAAGTCACTCAAACTTCTTAAGTGCCTAATTATGTATAAAGTAGAAATTAATAGCACATGAGAAATAACGAGGCAGATTCTTTTTATGAAGAGAAAATGCAACATGTTTTCTGAAGAGTGAGAAATACCTGGTGATGGACTTCCTAAAAATCAAATTATTTGAAAACACTCCGAGCCTCTGTGCCCTACAGTGAAATTCAACATGGTTTTTTCACTCTTTTTTTCTTTTCTGCACCAAAGCTGAAATTCTGGACTATGTATTTCAGAATTCAGAAAAAAGAGGCCCTTGGAGGCCTCGTGTCCTGTTATCTGCATTAAGCTGGAACTCACAGCTGACACCTACCATGTCATTTAAATTGCACATAATTCAATAAATATTGAAAATATTTCTCATTTTCTGGTTCTCAAAACGCAGCCTGCGCTCACCCCTGCTATAAATGCACTTGGGGCTGAGGAGTCACTCAGAGCGGGAGTTGCTGTCTGCGTGTTTTTTTGGTTTTTCCTGCAATTCTGCCTCTCCAGCTCACACTGGTCAGCACAAAACTTCACGAAAGGGGCTGGGGAACTCCTCCCCACATTCCCAGGTTCGCTCCCTTATTTCTCCCGTGTTGTCCCAGGTACTGGAGCTCCTCCAGCTCCCAGGGGTTCCTGTCAGAGCTGCACAGCTCCAGCCCTGGCTCCTGCCTTGCTGTCCCTCCCTCCCTCCCACTTTGGATGTTTTCAGCCCTTTCAGCTGATAAGGGAGCAGCTTTGTCGGGCTGTTTGCAAAGCAAACACCGCTGCCTTTGAGTTTTATTCTTCTCCTCCCTCGCTGCTCACCCTTTTCCCTGAATTCAAGCTGGTTCCTCTGCCTGGGCCATTTATTTAGATTAAAAGCAGCAGAGCTCGCAGCCCCATCCCTCTGGGACCACAAATAACTGCGGACATCTCCCTCATCCCTTTGCTCCCAGGCGTTGGCTGCTCCTTCCCAGTGCCCCTCTGGTTCCTATTTTTTTTTTAACAAGCTCTTTATCCCTCCCCATTCCCGACCCTGCATCCACATAGCTCATGGTTAGGGCGAGGACCTGTCACAGGGAACTTTTCAAAGGCTTCCTGAACATCTAAATAAATGGACGTGGAGGAGGCCGGGTCGTTCCTGCCTTTTAATGTCTGGAGCTGCTCCTGGGGGTGATGGCAGGGACAGCCAGGCTGGGAACGTGGGTTATCCTGGTGCCCACTGTGCCAGGTGTTCCCTGTGCCAGGTATTCCCTGTGCCAGGCACTGGGACATACAAAAAAAGGGTTTTCTAGGAGCTGATGAGGACAGACAGTGAGAGAAAACCTCTGGAGTCATCAAAGATGAAAAGGGGGCTCCTTGTCTAAGCTGGACAAAGCCACTCATGAAAATCCCATGGAATAGCAGGAATATTGGGATATTGGAAGGTTTGGATTTTGCTGAACAGGGATCTGAGAGCAAATTCCTTGGTGCTGGAAATCCATGTTTAACTCTCCGTGTAGAAACTGTGATTGGTCTTGCTGATGTTCAAATAACTTCTTGTTTTCTGGAGTTATTTGAGGGTTCTGGGGAAAAAAATAGGAAAACAAAATACTTTAGAAGTCTAGAAATGCTGTGATTTAAAAACTTTGCTCTCTCTCTGGGTTAATCTTCATAAAGACGCATTATTTGAAATATCTTTATTCTTATTGGAGATTTAGCAATAGGAAATTCGGAGGTGGACATGGAATCCATAAACATTCAGCGAGAGAGAGTGTTTCATAAATGTATCCCTGCTTTTTCCAAAAATAATATCGATTTATTTTTAGAGACCGAATAAAAATCACAGCTGGAGCACATCTGGAAATGGGGTGCGTGTGTTTCACAGCAGGGATCTTTTCCACTGGCACTTGAACCTGTTGGATCTGTAGGGAAGAATCCCACGTCCTCTGTGTCCAGGGACATCCAGCTCCATCCTTGAGTGAGGCAGGCATGGGCTGAGTCTGTGCACACCAGGAGCTGCTGATAATCCCAAAATCTCCAAAGTTTTGGAGTGCTGAGGGGGCTCTGGCAGAGGTTTCCCCATCCCTGGAAGTGTCCAAGGCCAGGTTGGACAGGGCTTGGAACACCCTGGGACAGTGGGAGATGTCCCTGCTCACTCAGGGGGTGGCACTGGAGGGGGTTTAGAGTCCCAAAACCATCCTGGAATTCCAGGATTCCCATCGAGGGTAGCCAGCTCCGTGGGGCAGATGTTGCTGTGGGTTAGAGGAGCTCAGAGCAGCCCTGCTGGAGTGGATTTGTTCTGGAATTACAAGGCCTTGAGGAGAGTTGGAATTTTGGAAGCGTCCAGGATTTGCGGAGCTCTGCAGCAGAGACAGATTCTGCTGCTCGTGGGTTTTGGAAGCAGAGCCGTGGGGGAGCAGCTTTGCTGAGGTACAGGTGACGTGTTCAAAGGGAGATGGAACGAGGGATTCGGCGGATTCGGGCAGGAATGAGGTTTTCAGGAGTTTTAGACCCAAACTCTCCACCGCAGCTCGGAGCTGCCACCTTCAGTCCATCAGCGGCTCCCGCTCTGCGCTGGCAGCTCGGGCTGAGCCCTATCACCACCCCGAGCAATTCCAGTTTATTTGGAGGTAATCTAAACCCGAAAAGGGGGGTGATGGCTTTGAACAAGCCCCCAGCCCATCTGCCGCGGGTGCTGCAGAGACTGAGCTCAGAGAGGGAACATTCTCTTCACTCAGCAGCTCCCCTGAACATCCTGGCTTGGCTTCTTGCACTCCAGCTTTTCATCACAAACCAGATATTCACTCCTAGGAGTAAATCTTACACGCTTTGGGAAGGATGGTGGATTTCTTGGGAGCTGCTTTGCTGTAAGAATAGTTATAATTACCTTTAAAGCCATGCTGTAGTCCCTGCATGTTCAGTACCACAAGGAATTTCAAAAACAAAGCCAGAATTTTCTGTGTGTCCAGCTAACTGTCACGCAGGGATTTGCCAGTTAATAATTATTTTATACTTTTCACCTCCCTTCTTTCTTCTTCTATCTTCCTTGTCCTCCCTCCACAGTCATATTTCACCTGATTCCTCTCAAAAAAAAAGTGGAAGGAATAAATCCACCTCTCTCATTCCTACATCCACGCATGGAAAAGTAATTATTTTGTTTCAAACTCTTATTTGTTTGGACGACTCACTTCCTAATTAATCCTAATCCTTTCTTTGTGCTCCTTGAGTAACAACAATATCAGATTTGTCTGGGATGATTAACGTTTTGTTCTTCCTTCAGCTGAGTGAAGATTTATAAACCGACATTTCCTGGCGTTTTGATAGTCAGATTTTTCTCCTTTTTTTTTTTTTTTTTTTTTTTGCTGTTGTTTGGGTTTTATTCTGGTTGTTTTTTTCCTCTCACGTTGCACCCTTTGGCATCTGCTGTTGTTTTCCAGGTGTAAATACTGTGACAGGTCATTCAGCATCTCCTCCAACCTGCAGCGGCACGTGCGGAACATCCACAACAAGGAGAAGCCATTCAAGTGCCACCTGTGCAACAGGTGCTTTGGGCAGCAGACCAACCTCGACAGGCACCTGAAAAAGCACGAGCACGAGAACGTTCCAGGTAGGGAAAGGCTCTCTGGATCTGCTGGGGATCACTGGAAAAAGGAGACTCCACGGTCTTGGCCCTTGGGAAGCCTCGCTGGAATGCGCCGTCCCCCCGAGGATGAGTTTGGAGGGTTGTTTGTAGGGTTTTTTTTGGAAGTTCAAGGAGATAAATGGGGTTTGTTTTGACATAAAAAATGAAAGGAAGGAATTCTTGTGGTGAAGCCAAGTAAGTGATTTCCCAGTATGGGTAAAAAAATGTATTATGGAAAAGTGATAGGCAAACAGCTCTGCAATGGTTGTTAAATTGTGTGTATTGTCCATAAATGCTAAATATCACCTGTAGTTTGGTCTGGAAAACACAATCTTCCTTTGGGATCTCTGCTCCATTACTTTCCTCTTGAGTATTAAATCATCAATATAAAGTGAGAGAGCTGCTGAGAACATACTTACTTTATGTTTCCTCATAACCATGGCCTTGCCAACACCTGATGGAGTCTCCTGTTGTCTCTCCTGCTGTCCCTCCTTGCCCCTGCCCCACAGTGAGCCAGCACTCCGGAGTCATCACCAACCACCTCGGGACCAGCGCCTCCTCCCCCAACTCGGAATCAGACAACCATGCACTTTTAGATGAAAAAGAGGATTCCTATTTCTCAGAAATCAGAAATTTTATTGCAAACAGCGAGATGAATCAAGCGTCGGCTTTAGCAGATAAAAGGTAGGCAAGGAAATAAAATTGTCTGCTGACAGGACAGGCGTGAACAGCAGAGTGATACAAGAGGGAATTCAGGCTGGCTGGTGGGAAATTCCTCCTGCTGTTTGCTCAAAGGGAAATTGTTGGAGGACAGAGACCAGAGACAGAGGAAGGCTGCTTGTCCCACAAATGTTAATTTTAAGAGATGAAAAACCAGCATTTAAATCAGACTACACAAATTTGTAGTTCGAAAAGCCTTGGGGTTGGTGCGTTCTCAACATGCTCATTGGCCCTTAGGAACAGTGAAGGGTGGTTTTTAAATGCCTGAAGCACTTTTGTTTTCTTCTTTGATAAATTTTAAAAAATATGTACGTGTATATAAATGTGTCTCTGTGTTCATATCTGTGTATAACATCCCCAAAGTCTTGCACTCCAGTGGGAATACACGACTTAAACATTTGCCATCTTTTTTCTTTCCTTTTCTTCTAATCCTCCTCCCTGCCCTTCAACCAAACATTTCAGGCCAGAAATCCAGGATATCGATGGCAATTCCCAGTGCCATGGACTGGCAAACGAGAAGACAGAAGATGTGGACGATGAGGACGAAGAACTGGAAGAGGAAGACGATGACAGCCTGACTGGGAAGTCCCAGGACGAGACGGCGTCGCCCACGGCAGAGCCCCGGGGAGCGTTTGAGGATGAGGAGGACGAGGAGCCCACGTCTCTCACCATGAGCTTTGACCACACCCGAAGGTGAGAGGGCCCTTCCCAGGGGGCTCAGCCCCCTGCCCGTGTCCGTGGTGCATCGTGAGTGCTGTGGGTTTGTTCTCCAAGCCATGCCATGCCTCCGGTCGGATTCAAATTTCACTCCAGATTCCATCTCACCCTGGGGCGGGGGGGACACGAGACAAGTGGACTGCAAGGAGGGGCTGGAATGATATCCAAGGCTTGAGGAGTCTGGAGCAGCAGAACAGACACAAAACCCAGAGTTTTCAGGGTACCACAGCTCAGCAGATGTTGTTTTTCTCTCCAAAACTCTGGTCAGGGCAAGGGAAGAGGTGTCTGTGCAATGCCTTTGGTGCTGCTGTGGCACTTGGAGTTGTAGCAAAATATTCTTGGCTTCAAGTGGAGTTCTAAGAGCTCTGGCAAAAGGGGATTCTGCCCCTCTGCCCTGCCCAGGTGAGACCCATCTGCAGAGCTGCCTCCAGCTCTGGGGATCCAGCACAAGAAGGATGTGGAGCTGCTGGAGAGAGTCCAGAGGAGGCCCCAGGATGATCAGAGGGATGGATTAGCTCTGCTGGGAGGAAAGGCTGAGGGAACTGGGATTGTTCAGCCTGGAGGAGAGAAGGCTCCCAGGTGACTTTCCAGTGCCTGAAGGAAGCTATTGGAAATATGAAGGGAGAGTTTCCAAGGGCCTGGAGTGACAGGACAAGGGGGAATGGATTTGAACTGAAAGAGGAGAGACATAGGTTTGATCTTTAAGGAAAATCCTTCCCTGTGAGGGTGGGCAGGCCCTGGCACAGGGTGCCCAGAGAAGCTGTGGCCGCCCCTGGATCCCTGGAAGTGTCCAAGGCCAGGCTGGACAGGACTTGGAGCACCCTGGGACAGCCCATGGCAGAGGGTGAATGAGACAATCTTTAAGGTCCCTCCCAACCCAAACCAGATCCTATTATTCTATAAAAAATGAAGGATTTTTTTCCCCAAGGTCTGAACACCATCAAAATGAAAGATTGCTGCACAGAGCACAGGCTGCCCCACTTTCTGGGGCTATCCACAGCACAAGCCACACGCCACCAAGCGATGCCTTACCCAGCTTAACAGCACCACTGCTTTCGGTGCAGAACCTCAGGCACAACCCGCTGCTTGTTGCTTTCCACTTCTTCCTCACTCCTCCCATCCCATGCCGCCTCCGTGTCCGTCTGTCCGTCCATCCCTTCACGCATGTGGCTGGTGAGCCCCCGTGGGTGGTGCATGCAGGCTCTGGGCCAGACGAGCTAACACAGGTCACCCCTTCCCCTGGTCATTGGTACAGGTGTGTTGAGGAGGACGAAGCCGCCCTGTTAGATTTGGAGCAGATGCCGAATTTTGGGAAGGGGCTGGATCTCCGCAAAGCGGCCGAGGAAGCATTTGAAGTTAAAGATGTGTTTAATTCCACCTTAGACTCTGAGGCAATAAAACAGACTCTGTACAGGCAGGCTAAAAACCAGGTGGGTATATCCAGAACGTTTTCCTAGCTTGCCACCAGCGTGTACAGCAGGATTAGGGAGCAGCTGGCCTCCTCCAGCCAAGGGTTATTTTCCCCTTCCAGTGGGTTGTTTTCCCCTTCCAGAAGGTTGTTCCCCTTTCCAGCAAGAATCCTAACACACACATGGATGTGTCTTGCTGCAACTAAATTGAAATAGGGGAGGAAGGGAGCAGGCATCACCTTTAGATGGATTTATCTCAGCCTATGCAGTGAGAACGGGGCTATACAGGAAGAGAGAGGCATTTGTGTGTTTTTATCTGTCTGTATAAATGTTTTTATAACTCCTTATTTATTTATACTTTGGGGTAACCACTGAGGTTTGGTCTGCAGAAACAGTATCAAAGTGCCCTTGGGTTTGATTAAAACAGGTGTGAAAGACAATAATATATCCAGGACTTACAACCCAGCATGTCTAGAGGGTATACTTGTTTGTCCCCTTGATTTCTGAAAGTAAACCAGAAAATGGAAAAGAAAAATCCCAACCCTCATAGCCAGAAGAGTTTAGACCCCCCAAATACCATCAAAATGGCATCTCAGAATTACTGGAGTTCTGAGAGAAATCTGGAGGTTTGGGGCAGGTCTCTGTGTGCTTTCTGCTTTTTCATTAGCCAAATACCCAGTCTGGGTTTATGGAGCTGATCTCTTGATCCCTCCACGAGGATTCTCACAAAAGAACTGTTCAATGAAGTTACCTCAGCAGGCTGGGCTGGAGAGAGGACATAGCCCCTGGTGGGGGATGAGTACAGCTCTTACCTCAGGGGCCCCTTCTGACCCTCAAGCAACAGAATTTATCCCAAAATCTATTTCAAATGTCCAGCAGAGCTGTAGCTTGTTGCAGCCACCACGCAGAACATGATTTTTGAATTAATCTCATCCAAAACTTGGGAAATTTTTTTCCTCCTTCATAGTGGGTGCCAGTAGTGAGGCTGGGGAGGGGCTGCTGGAAGAGAGCACAGCAGCTTTTTGGGGTGACACCCATTTAAACACAAGCCACTTGCCTGACTCTTCCCTGTGTCCTGTCTCTAACATCCCAAATGCTCCAAGTCTTTGGGAGCAGCTTGCTCTTTTCCAATGTACCACCCTGGTACAGCCTGTGCTTGGAGGGGGGAAGGTATTTTTGGGTTTTCACTCTGTTTCACACTTGACTCACAATAAGCAGCTTAAATAATTTGCCCCATCTTTTGGCAGGTAATATAAAACCTTTGTGTGAGCAGCACAGCACTCCTTTGGCTTAGTTCTAAGTGATTTTAGAAGTGTGTGTGTCCACAAAACCACAAAACTGTACCTCTTCCCTGAGACAGGGGAGTGGGGAGGGTGGGGACCCTGTTCTCCTCTTTTTCAGGCCATGGGTGACAATGACATTGGTTTCCCCTCTGCTGTATGAGGTTATCATCTACCTAAGCCCTCACATCGCTCGTGTGGGCTGAGAAAGGGCACAGAGAGGTGTGTGAGACAAATCCTGTGTCTGGTGGAGGGAGAGCAGCCAGCAGGTTGTTAGAGGACAAACAAGTCTCTCTGCATTTCTCTTAGCAGACACCTTTAAGGGTTTCACTGCAGCAATAAACCCACCCTGACCACACTGGTCATGCCAATGAGAATTCCACATCCCCAAATATCCACACTGGCAGCACCAGTGGGGCCATGCCAGGCATTGAGTCAGGATGAGCAGCTGCTCACCACTTCCCACTGGGCACTCCTGCCCCATTCCCAGGGCACTGCTGCCCCAGCCCAGCCTCACTGAGCCACTGGCTAGTCTGGGCATGTGATTTTTTAAGAACAAGCCTAGTAAGAGCTGCTTTCCCCTGGCAGCAGAGCCTGGAATCATGTGGAGGTTTGTGACCGAGCACAGGCAGTGCAGGATGGGTTCAGTCCTGTGAAAACCAGTGGCAATGATGCTCTCTCCTGCCTGTCCCTATAAATCATGACCAATCTGGTTTTTTGAGAGGTGGGTGCCATCCCAGAGTGTGGATGTGAGTTTAGCCCAGCACAGAGGATGCTGCTGGCCCAGGTGGGCAGGGTTAGGTGGTTCTGTGTTTTACACAGAGTGCTCCTCTATCCTGTGTTCTCACTCGTGCCCTTGCACCCCTCTCTCCCCCAGGCTTATGCAATGATGCTGTCCCTGTCTGAGAACGCTCCCCTCCACGCGTCCTCCCAGAATTCTCTGGGGGCTTGGCTGGACATGGCAGGAGCAGCTTCAGAGTCGGGGACCTTTAACCCCATCAACCACCTCTGAGAGGTCCACAAGGCACTGGCCGGAGCCCAGGCGAGGCAGTGGTGGTGCTGCAGCCATCCCAGCAAAATCCCAGCGAGCAGAAGATGGATGAGAGGGCCTCAGGGAGTCGTCTGGACTTTGGGCTGAGAAGGAAACCTGTCGCATCCGCCCTACACGTCCTGCATTTTTATCTCTCTAGAGTTTTCCTTTCTAATTTATCAGAATGAACCTCTCCCAAACTGGATAACCCTGAAGCGGCCCCAGGATTTCACAGCCTGTAGGAATGGCATGAGCAAGACACGAATTGCAACAGTGCAATCAAAGATTGGCCCCTCCAACCCTCCAAACCGGTGTCACTGAGCCAGCACAGCCTGAGCAGGAGCAACAGCTTGGAACCACAGGGCAGCATTTCCTCCCCATCCAGCTGAATGGTGAAGCACCAAGGGAAGAGAGCCAGGTGTGACCTGTCCCCGGTGCAACTGTGCCACAGCCACTGGAGTTATGCCAGGGAAAGGCAAATTCAACCCATTTAACTGACCCCTGAAAGAATTCTGAATTCTGCGCTCCCACAGAAACACCCTCCTGTTCTTGGTTCCCAGCAAAACCCTGGCACAGTGCAAAGCTCCTCCAAGGCGAGGCCACGTTGTCTGCAGTCACTGTGAGCCACGTGCAGCTCCCAACTGAGACATCTCCAGCCTGGAACAGTGCTGAGGCTGGGGTGACAGATGTGTCACACGGACACGGACGGTTGGCTGTGCCCTGAGCGAGGCTGGGAGAGCTCCCTGCCCTACCTGTGAGGCCAGCATGGGCTGGGAGTGCCTGGGACAGAGCCAGGCTGGTGGAGCTCCTGGAAATGCTTGGATTTCCCCGAGTAGAGAGGTCACGGGGTAAAGCCTTCCCTGGTTGTGGATAAGGAAATGTGCGCTGGGCCAGCCTCGCCCCACCCGGGACAGCTCGGACACGTCTGCTCGTGTGTCAGGGTTTCAGGGTGACATCACCCCGTGCTGATGGCATCTGTGGCACAGATCTCTGATTCACACCGTTGTTTTGGCCTGGTTTTCCTCTGCACCGCCCGCTGCTGCTTGGCCTGGAATTTAAGTAGAAAGAGGAACATTTCTATGTTCCAGCAGCCTGAGTGATGCAGAGCAAGGAGATAAGAATCCAATTGTCTCTCTGACTCTAAAATTTCTCACAGAGATTTTATGAGTGATTTCCAATCACTTCAAAACCTCATCTTGTCTACTGATATACAGCAGCCTCCAAAATCCTGTGGGCTTTGTGCTGTTCTCCATGGCAATTCCCATCTGCTCTTGGAGCAGGGAATTTGGAGATGACATTCCTTTATGGAATGTTTAGAAAAGCCATGGAAAAGGGCAGATGGAGGGTTTTAAGCCAGTCTAGTGTGGGAAGCCTCATTCCAGCAGGCCAAAACAACGGAACCAGCTCCCTGAGCAAAGCAGAGTCAGAGTAGGGTGTGAAACCTTTGCAAGTCAGCTTTGCACCCATGCGAGGCTGATTTTGGGGAGCCTCAGAGTGCCCCCACTGGAGAGCATCCAGGGTGGCTTTGGTACAGAGGGAACAAAAGGTAAATTAGCAGCACTAGTGTGTTTCCCAAGAAAATTCACCCTCCCTTTCTTGGTTTTCCACAACATCCTGTGAAAGTACCCAAGGCTCTGAGAGCACCAGGCAGTGTGACTGAGCTGCTTCATGTATTTGCACAAAGCTCCTGGGCAGGCAGAGCCCGAGAGCCGAGCCTGCCGGAGGAACCGCGGCTCTGCGGAGGAGAGGGACAGCCCTGTCCCATCCTGTCCACCCCGTCCTGTCCNGACCCCAGGCAGTGCTGCCAGTGCTGCTGCTGTTCTCCAGACAATCATCCCTCGGCTCCCCTTTGCCTTGAAGCTCCTGGGGCATTAGAGGAAGGTTCTGGTGATTGGGAGCAGCACAGGAGGAGGAGGAGGAGGCCAGTGGAGATGCAGTGCCTCGATGGCCCTGCTCCAGGAGAACATGGAAACTGCCTTAAACACGGGGATGGATCCATCCTGTCCCATGCCAGCTGCAGCTCTGTGACTCCTGGCAGCTGCTTGGAGCAAACCACGTGTGTGAGCATCTCTCTGCCGTGCTGGAACAGATCTGTGGGCAGCAGTGGATGTTTGTGTGCTCTGGCCATGGTTTGTTCACCTTTGAAGAACCGTTAGGGCAGGTCAGCATCGCACCCCACTGCACAGGGAGGTGACAGAGCAGCCGAGGGTGTGGCACTGAGCTGGACACCAAAATGTGGGCCAGTACTAGGGAATGCAAGTGTTATTGTGGGGATTTATTTGGGGCATTTATGGTCTCCCCGTTCCTCTCTCAGCCCTGCTGCCAGTTGTGTCATTTCTCCAGAAGCAGTTGGTCAGGTCTTTGCTCCAGCTGAGCTCACACTGTCACTGTCCCCCTCCCCAGGCTCATCCTGGCTCTCCATGGATCTGCTGAGGGCCCTTGGCCAAGGATAGGGAGGTATTATCCAGCCAGGGATTGAGGACATTAAAAATATAGGGTTTAAAATCATGATTTTTTTTTCTTTTCATATTTCCTAATTCAGTTTCTCCCCATTTTCTCTACCTTGTGTTGTAGGATCTCCCGTCTCCTCTAATTTAGCACTGATTACAAGTTTTAATTTTTCCCATTAACATGAAGAAACAGGAAGCTTCACTGAACTTCTGTTAATCTCTACCTTTCCTTGGATTGCACTGCAGCTCACAGCAGGTGTGGAGGTTCCATTTTGCTGCTTTAGCAGAGAATCTCATCTTTCCAAGGCTGCTTCCCGAGAGGTTTGTGTCCAGGACATTCTGCTGTTGGAGCACTGCTGGCTTCCCAGTGCTAGGGAAGCTCTGGGAGCTTTGGTGAGATGTGGAGCTGTGGTGTCCAACCCCATGGACACGCTGGGATCCAGGGCAGGTGAGGGTGGCAGGGATGGGAAGTGTCTGCAATGTGTCCTGCAGCCAGGGCACCGCTCCAGATGTGGTTTAAACCCAGAGCTTTGTGTAGGATCTATTTATTTAAAGTATTTTCACAGCTGCGACAGCACAGAGGAGAGAAGGAGAAGCCCTGAGGATTTTTGGATTGGTCAGGTGGGGCTGGGAGCTGCGCAGGGGTGAAGCGTTGGTGCTCCATGGAGGGCCCTCGCTTTGGCCAGAGCTGGACCTTCCTGCCTGAGCTGGTCAGGGAGGAGGATGTGGGTCTCGTGTCTGTGCACTCCCTACTTCCCACCAGCTCAGAGCTGGTGGATGGTCCTGGTGTGATCGCTGTGGCTGCTGCAGACAGCCGGGAGCTCGCTGGTGGGATGAGCTGAGGTTCTCCCACGGGACGTGCTGAGGTGCCAGGTCCTGCAGGACACGTTGAGGCACCCAGTTCTCCTGTTGGGCTCTTCCCTGGGATGTGCCCTTTGGAGCTCAGGCTGCTCTGGCCGGGTGCCTTCCCAAGGTGTCCCAGGCCAGCAGGCCTTGCCTCGCCGGGCGCCACGGGGACGTCGATGCGCGGGAGCCCAAACCCGAACGGGGCTGAACGAACACCAGCGGGTGTGCTCAGCTGATTCCGGGACAAACACCCCGCTGGGCTCCTCTTCTCCCTGGGCCAGTGCAGAGGAAGCTTTTGCCCCCTCCCCAATCAGCACTTAGACACTCCGTGGCTGCTCTTGGCAGCAGCTCCTCGCTGCGGAGCCTTTCGGAAGCACTTGCACAATGAGGCGAACCCGTTTGAGGCTGAGCATCAAAGCACTGGATCGTGAGCCCCCCGTGCCCCCCGGCCAGGTCAATCTGCTGACTTCCCACTCGGATTTTCCGTGCTGTACTCTGTGTGTGTGTGTGTGTGGCGGGGGGCGGGGGGCAGCGCTGGGGACCCTGCCCCTTTTTTGGGAGGGACCCTGATGCTTGGGGACAGTGCTGTCCCCAAGGGCAGGAGCGGCGTGGCTCGGGTCAGTGCTGGCAACACAAGGGCAAAACCCTCTGCTCCTCGCCAGTGGTCAGTAGTGTTCTCACAAAGCCATGAAACTTCTCCGTAGTGTTGAGTGAAACTGTGACTAAAACGTTCTTGAATGATTCCGAGGTTCTTTTTTTCTCTTTCTTCTGTCGTTAATTCTTATTACCACTTTGGAAGAAGAAATTTAAAAAAAAAAAAAATTTAAAAAATGTTAAAAAAAAAAAGGTCGAAAAAGAAAAAAAAAGGCAGCTTTGATTTTCCAAATGTGCAATTCACATGTGAACAAAGTAATTCTGAAAGTAATTCTCAGTGTATTTTACATTCTCATTGCTCTCTTCAAAGCAAGAGATGTTTTGCCCTGATGTCATTTCCAGCCTGCAGAAGATGTAATTTAAAACATATATATATTGTGCTTGCAAGAATCATGAATCTGTGCATCCTATGTCATTCCTTTTCCCATTGTTACAATACAGATATGATTTAGGTTGGATTTTTTTTTCCTTTAGACCTGTATAGTGTTTTTTTTAAATCAATTGTAAATGTCTGGTTTTCATATAATGTTTAAAAAACATTGAGAAAGAGGATGGTGCTTGTTCCATATCATTCTTGATTGTATATTGCTTCTGTTATGTTTATAAGTAAACTGTGCATGACTTGTGTTTAGCAGTCATTATTGTGTCCGTTTGTGAAATTTTTATTAAAAAGAAAAAAATCCGTAGATGCACTTATTGTATATGTGATTAGATTTTGCGTCCGAGGCTCGAAGCCTCGAACTGCCAAGGAAGAAAGAAAAAGTGTTGGCAGTTATTAATTAATATGGAATCGCTTTGTTGGGAGCATAATGAAATAAAAGATATGAAGTGTAGAAAATAATTAAAAAAAAAAGGCAATTTTACAAATTTCATTTTGATGCTTGTGATAAAAGACAAATGTACTTGTGTAGAGAAATTCCTTTAAAATAATGAATAGAAAAAGCTGATTTTGAGGTTAATGCTGTAGAATAGGAATGTATACCAAATGTAATCTTTCCAATGCTACAATGAATTTATACATGAGATTGATATGCAATAAACCTGTGTGCTTTTATAAGCAGTGGTCCCATGAGCTTCTTTTCACGGAATAGCCACGGAGAACGTCCCCAGTGATGGGACATGAGGTGTGTCACTGTCTGCCTTTGCTGCTCTGCAGTACCTGTGGGGTCTGATGTTGTGTGTGTGCAGTTTGTAAGACTCAAAAGAGCTTCAAAAAATTAAATTATGGCCTCCCCACTGGCTGCTGAGGTCAGAATCATGGAATCACAGAATGATTAAGGTTGGAAAAGCTCTCCAACACCATCCAGTCCAGCCTGTGCCCAATGCCACCTTGTCACCCAAAACAGAGCACTGAGTGCCACATCCAGGCCTTCCTTGGACACCTCCAGGGATGGGCACTCCAAACCTCCCTGGGCAGCCCCTGCCAGGGCCTGGCTGCATTTTCCACTAAAAAATTCTTCCTCATATCCAACCTGAACCTCCCCTGGCACAACTTGAGGCTGTTTCTTCTCATCCTGTCCCTTGTTGTCCTCCCGTCAGGGAGATGTGCAGAGCCAGAGTTCCCCCCTGAGCCACATTTTCTCCAGGCTGAGCCCCCCCAGCTCCCTCAGCCGTTCCTCACAGGACTTCCCCAGCCCTTCCCCAGCTCTGTGCCCTTCTCTGGAAATGTTTCAGCCCCTCAAGGTCTCTCTTGCTGTGAGGAGGCCAGAGCTGGACAGAGCACTGGAGGCCTCCCCAGAGCAGAGCAGGTGCATCACATCCCACCTAAGGGATGGGATGCTTGCACAGGGAGGAGTGAGAGTATTCCAGGGTGGGAGAAAGTGTTGGGAAGGGGCATCGGTGAGCTGGTGAAAAATGTCAAGCATATTTCCTTTCACAAGCAGAGCGAGTGAACTGCCCAGTGATAGCGCTCAGACGGTTCATCTCCAGGGGAGCCTGGGAGCAGAAATTACTTGAAAGCCGGGTCTTTGAGCTAAAAACCCCATTACACAACTGATGAATGGCCTCGCTTCAAAAAGTCATTCATGGTGATCAAATGGTGGTGTCCCACATTCGGGATAATGGCCCTTCCCCGGAGATCGGGAGGGTTTCAGTCCGAGCTGAACCCTTGAGTAGGAGCCCTCCTCTCGCTGGAGCCTTTCTCCTTATTAGCCCCGGAGGGAAAGGATAAAAAAATCTATGGGATAAGAAAGCTGTGATAATGGGGCGATTGTCAGGCAGGCCCCGGAGTGGAGAGAACAGAGGCATTTAAAAGAATATTGCTGACAAGCAGACTTTGTCATGCACAAAGTGCTTGAGATTCACCACAAACAAGTGAGAAAAAGGCCCCGTTTGGGGGACGGGGAGGAGCAGAACAGGGGGGCAAAAGAGAAGGTCAAGGAAAAGTCTGTTCCCAGTAAAGACACAGAGCACTGTTGAGCCTTACTGGGCAGCTGTCATCAGCCTGACCCTCGGATCCTGTTTCCCAGTAGCTGCAGCGCCCAAAGGCAGCCGAGGCTGATGTTTTGTGCGGGAGGGATCGCCCGAGGTTACCTTTGACCGCTGAAGACCCAACTAAAGCGAGCATCAGACACGCCTGCAGTAAGGGACAGTCCCTGGGCTGCTGAATTACCGAGTGTGTGCCGGCCAGACCCCGAGGACAGCCGGGGCACGCTCGTTTGTCACCCGCTAACGTGACACGAGAACGACACCGAATAATCTCAGTGACCTTGCAGAGGCGGCTTTAGGGGATGGGGAATGCCGAGATTCCGGGGCCCGGCAGCACACACCTGATGAAACTCATCAAGAAGCAGCAAAACACTGTTCCTGGGGAGCCTTAATTAATTTTCCACCCCTCGGAAGCCGGGGTGACCGCGGGATGGGGCGCGGCAGAGAGCAGAGCGCCGCTCGGAGCCGGGATGTGCGGGACACCGGCCACCTCCAGCCCGGCACGGCCTCGGGGGCCGGACCCGCACCTCCCCCGGTCCCGCCCCGGTCCCTCCCAGCCCTTCCCGGTCCCTCCCATCCCTCCCCCGCCGCCGCCGCCGCGCTGGCTCCGAGGGGCGCGGGTAGGTGNCCCGAGGCGCAGCCGGGGCTCGTCGTCCCGCAGCTCTGTCCCCGCTGTCCCCGAGGGTCCCAGCGCCCAGCGGTGCCGGGGGTGGTTGGGTCCATCGCGGAGGGGTTTGGGTGTTCCCCAGGGCTGGATCCTGCCGAGCTCCCAGCCCGTTCAGAGCCCTGCCCCCTGCACCGCAGCCCGGGGCACGCAGGGGTGGAAGCACCGAGTTGCGGTGCCTGTGCCCGTGTGCCACCGCGGGCAGTGACACGGGGGATCCGTGCCCTGCGTGGCCACCGAGCCTCCCTCCACCCCAGCACCCAGAGCTGTGGATGCTGCGGCCCCCAGACCCGCTGGGTTCAGGCCTGTTTGTTGGTACCAGGGTTTAGGGTAAGCTCCATCCTCAGCCAGGATGGGGTTAAGAGCGGAATGTGGCGCTTTGCTCGTCCGCGGGACGCTTGGCAGAGCTCTGGACACAGAGCATGTGTCCCGCATCCGAGGACAGTGGAATGAGCAGCATCTCTGTCAAATGAGCTCTTGTTGATGGGTCTGTGCTGTCCCCCTGCCAGTCATTCATGCAGGGAAAAACACGGTCCAGCCTCGGTTTGTTTCCTGATCTTTGAAAGGGAACAGCTTGGAGATGGCACTGGCACACAATGGCATCTCAGTTGAGGACAACTAAACCATAATTTCTCCCAAAGTTATGTAATAGGCTCTGTCTGCTCTGTAGGGACAGAGTTCCGTAGGTGCATGGTTCTGTGCGTGGCACAGGAGGGGATGAGCAGCCTTAACCCCAGCTGGGAAGCCCCAGGGACTGGGGCAGGTGTTTCTGTGGGCAGCATGGAGCCGGCCCTCGGCGCGGTTTGGGGCAGGTATGAGCTTGGAGGAGCCCAGAGTTCACAGCCTGGCGCCGCCGGGGATTCCACAGCCCGGAGGAGGTGGCATTCAGGAAGGTGCAGACCAGCTGTGGTGGCTGGCAGCACCCCAAAGGGGAATGAGGGGACACGGAGGTGTGGCAGCAGCGGGGCTCGGGGAGGCTCCAGGCCTGCCTGGCTCAGGTCTGAGCCTGCCCGGTGCCTGTGGCCTGGCCTGGCTGCTCTGGGGCCTGTGGCCTGGCCTGGCTGCTCTGGGGCCTGCGGCACAGCCTGGCTGCTCTGGATCCTGCGGCACAGCCTGGCTGCTCTGGATCCTGCGGCACAGCCTGGCTGCTCTGGATCCTGCGGCACAGCCTGGCTGCTCTGGAGCCTGCGGCACAGCCTGGCTGCTCTGGATCCTGCGGCCCGGCCTGGCTGCTCTGGGCCCTGCGGCACAGCCTGGCTGCTCCTAGGCCTGGCTCCTCTGGAGCATGGCTGCTCCCAGTGCCTGACCACGTCCTGGCTGCTCCAGGGCCTGACGACGTCCTGGAGCCCCTGGCCTGGCCCCGGCACACAGGTGGCCCCATGAAGAGTGGGGCGGTGACAGCATCCCGAGTGTGTCCACACAGGCCCTGCCTGCCGAGCACCCTGGGAAGGTGGAGGCTGAGTCCTGCTCTGTCCCAAGGTTCCTGTGGCTCAGCGTAAATTCCTGCTGCCTTACTGGGAGGTGTTCAGCCACCTGCCTGTCTGTCTGTCTGTCTGTCCTCCTCAGCTTGCTGCTCCTCTGGGCCACCACCATGTCTCGGGGCTCCTCTGGTACCTCTGCGGATGACAAGACCTTGCTCCTGGAGTACCGATGCCACCCAGTGCGGCCGGAGTCCCCCAGCCCGACATGTGTCCCTGGGAAGCGCAGTTCCACCGCGGCTCCCAATGCCACCCCGCTGTCACCACTGTCCTCCCCCACCTCGGCCGAGCCCCGCCGCATCGTCCTCAGCACGGACAGCCCTGCCGCGCTGAAGGTGGGAACGCAGCAGCTCATCCCCAAAAGCTTGGCCGTCTCCTCCAAGCCCAAGAACAGCCCCTCCCGGCACCAGAGCTTCGGGGCGAGCCGGGAACCCCTGAGCCCCGACTCGAAGCGGGCGGCCGTGCCCATGCTGGCCCTGGAGGCGGAGGATGAGGATGATGGCGGAGGGGCCCTCAAGCGCAACCTGAGGAACATGTCCTACCGCGCGGCCATGAAGGGGCCGGGCGCCGAGCTGGAGCCGGCCAAGGCCGCTCCCTCGCTGAAGCCCGTGTCCGAGGATGGCAGCGCCCTGCCCGAGCGCAGCCCTGCCAGGAGCAAGGTGGGTTTAGCACCCGCTGTCACCCCTGTCAGGGAGGAGTGAGGCCCTGCATTCCTGGTGGTGATCCAGGAGCTGCAGGGCCCACAGCTGCAGTCAGTTCTGGAGCTGGTTTGCTGAGCCTGGTGTCGTGACTGGTGCCTTGGGAAGCTCCGTGTCACCAGCAGATGCTGCAGGTCCCTGGGGAGCCCGGGAACAGCTGACATGGTTTTCATGGGGAGTGGAGCTGGACGCTTGGCAGGCGGCTGCGGGATGTTTGCAGGGTGGGGCTGGCCGGGAGAGCGGCTCCAGTCGTACACAAACATGGGTGAAGCACCTCTGGGGAAAGGGAGACTCCAGAGCAGGCAAAGTCCAGGTGTGAGAGAGATTTGACAGCAGCAGTGCAGGTACAGAATGGTTCTGAGCATGACCCTGGTTACGGGAGGTGAAAGCTGAGTCACCTGGGTAAGGCAAACAGAGCTCAGACAAAAGCCAGGCTGAAAGAACAGGGTGGTGTGTGCCACTGGCACAGGTAACTCCTCCTTTTCCTGAAAGAGTTTTCCCAGGGCCTCAGAAGTGTGGTAACCACAGCAGGCTCTCCTCTTGCCCTTGCAGAGAGCCCTCGGGCGGAAGCGGGTGCAGAAGCGTGGCGGCTCGTTCAAGGACCGTGAGTGCTCCTGGCTCCTGTCCCCTGTGCCAAGCAAATCCCTGCAAGGCCCTTCCCCACTGTGCTGCTCCCTGTCCATGGCCTGGGGCCATGGCTTTTGTCTCTGTTTCCCTGAAGCAACAGGAGCATTGCTGCCCTGCTTTCCCACTCCTGGGGCTGATAACGCTCCAGTTGCTGCCATGCTCACAGATGGATGGCTCCCAGGGAAAATGGGAGAGCTGTGGGAGGCTGTTGGGAGCAGGAGCCGCTGGGTAATCAGTGCAGTGCAAAGTCCAACTTCATCAGGGAGTTTCTGGCCCGGGCTTACTGGAACCTGTGGCTCGTGGCCAACAGGGCAAGGCAGCCATGGTGGGACGGGAAGCTGTGAGCTGGGAGAGGCTGCTGTGCTGACCTCGTGTCTTGTCCTCCACAGAGCCCCGGCTGTATCAGGAGATCCGTGAGAGAGGTCTGAACTCTGTCAGCCATGAGTCAGACGAGGACTTGCTGGAGGAGGCCCTGCCAGAGGAGCCCTCCCCTCTGGGTGCTGCTATCGTGGTGCAGAGCTACCGCCCGGCCCAGGTGACCTGGAGCCAGCTCCCAGAGGTAGGGGCAGCAGCCCGAGGGGTCTGAGAGCTGTGAGGGGGTAATTCCACATCATTAGTGCTTGCACTGGGATGTTCTGGGCTGTGCAGCCCTGGCTGGGACACGCAGGGTCTGCCCAGGGCCATTGGTGCAGGTGGTGCTGCTGTGGTTGGGCTTCACCCACAGGTGAGGGAAGGCAGGTGCTCCTTGCTGGGCTTTCCCTGTGGGCTGTGGGGAGAGTAATCTTCATCCAGGGAGTGGCAGCAGCCAGCTGCTGGGGGCTGGGGGGCTGGGTGATGCTGCAGGGCGTGATGCAGGAGTGAGTGGTGATGGGCAGTGGTGGTGGTGTGTGATAGTTTGATGGTGTGTGATGGTGTGTGATGGTTTGTGATGGTGTGTGATGGTTTTTGATGGTTTGTAATAGTTTGTGATGGGTTCCTTTGGCGTGTGCTGGTGGGATGGGCCATGGGGTGGCTGACACAGCCCCAGACCGCACTAGAGGGCGTGCAAGGACCGTGGTTCCTGCTCATCCACAGGTTCTGGAGTCGGGCATCCTGCAGAGGATCTCTGCCGAGGAGCGCAAGCGGCAGGAGGTGAGAGAGGCCTGGGACGTGCCCGGGAGCACAGCAGGGGCACCAAAGGCTGTGGGACACACGTGGCTCTGTCAGGGTCGGCTCCAGGTGGAGCTGGGCTCAGCTCAGCTCAGCTCAGGCTGCTGCTGCTGCTTCCAGCTGCTCCAGGACTGGGCAGTGCTGGGAGGGCTCACCTGCACAAATTGGTGGGGAAACAGGCAGCTCCATTGGATGCTGGTGGGAAGGGAAAACATCTTCATGCTGTGGCTTTTTAATGACTGAGTGTCCCAAAACACATTGGGATTATTGGTATTGGCCAGGCCACGCATGAGGTGACACAGAGAACCAACATGGAGCCAAGTCATTTCCAGTGGCTTTGTGCCAAAAGAGTATAAATAAGATTTAACAATAAATTCCTGGCTTTGTCCAGTCAGTTTATGCTGTTGCATCTTCCCTACTTTCTCCAGGCAATGTTTGAGATCATCACTTCTGAGTACTCCTACATGCACAGCCTGAACATCCTGGTGAGCCACTTCATGAGGTCAGAGGAGCTGAAGGAGACCATGACTCAGACAGAGCACCACCACCTCTTCTCCAACATCGGGGACATCCTGACAGTCAGCACGAGGCACGTGGGGCCTGGGGCTGGGACCAGGCAGGCCTGGGAGGGGACCCTGAGCTTTTATTTGTAGTGTTAAACCCACCAGCCCTTGGATTGTTGAAGGTACTCACTGGGAGGTGGGGAGGAAATGCCTTGGGAGCCGGTGCTCCGCAAGCTGTGTCAGTGTGGGAAGGCAGCAGGAGGAGGATGCAGCAGCCCTGGGAGTGCCTGTGGGGGCATTGAGGGCTTGTGGCTTCCTGATGGGGCAGAAAGTGAACCTCATGGAGGGCTGAGGTGGAGGAGGGATCCCATGCAGGAATGGAGGAAGCCTGTGCCTCTGGGGAAGGCGTGGGTGTCTCAGCTGCTGGAGCTGCCCTGCCAGAAGGGATCCAGGCCCCATCTCCTCTGGGAAAACTGGGGAAAAG
The DNA here is from genome assembly GCA_013397155.1 of Irena cyanogastra. Lineage (NCBI taxonomy): Eukaryota > Metazoa > Chordata > Aves > Passeriformes > Irenidae > Irena > Irena cyanogastra. The sequence continues at coordinate 59,609 of VWZV01016801.1, forward strand.
CAGCAGTGGGAACATTCCGTTTATCCAGCCCTAGTGAGTCATGTAGTGAGGTTGTTTAAATTCTCTCCTCAGCTTCTTTGAAGACTTGGAGAAGCGACACCAGGAGCACCTCCTGATCCCTGACATCAGTGACATTGTGGAGGAACACGCCTCCAAACACTTCAACCCCTACATCAGCTACTGCTCCAATGAAGTCTATCAGCAGAGGACACTGGATAAGCTGCTGTGAGTACAGGGCTTGGGCTGGCCAAGGAGTTGCTTCCAAGGGACTCTGGACTCCAGGGATTGCAGAGGTCCGTGACACCTAGGGACATGGATGGGCCTTGTTCATCTCCAGGCCAAGTCTGAGTCTGATGTTGGTACATCTGTGGCTTTACCCACCTTTTCATGGGCTCACCATCTCTCTCTGGGTGCTCTTCACCACCTGCTGTGGGATCATTCCCATTTCTGCCCAGCTGGGCACTCTGAGCCTGGCAGAGTGACAACGAGCACCCCGGGCAGTGCCATCACTGCTCTGCATTTCCCATGTGTGGAAAGCTGCTGGAAAATCCTGACAACTGAAGAACAGAGTTAATGGAGCTTTCTTGTCCTGTTGCAGAACCACAAACCCCTTATTTAAAGAGACCCTGAAACAAATTGAAAGGAAACCAGAGTGTGGAGGCCTGCCAATGATCTCATTTCTCATTCTGCCCATGCAGAGGGTAACACGACTTCCTCTGCTCTTAGATGTAAGTAGTCACACCGTGGCATTGCCTGGCACCTCTGAAGAGGTGACTCTGCTATCCCCTTTGTCTGCTGAGCCCAGGACAGCCTCTCCTTGGACTTCAGCCCTCTGGAGCTGGGCCCTGGTTGCTGAGCCTGGATGCTCCTGTATTCAGGAGAAGCATTTGGATAACTCAGGCACAGGGTGGGATTCTTGGGGTGTCCTGTGCAGGGCCAGGAGTTGATCTTAATGGGACCCTTCCAACTCAGCATATTCTGTGATTCTGTGATTTATGTCCAGAGCAATCTGATTCTCTGGGGAGTGTCAGGTGTGCAGCTTAAAGCTTAACAATTCATGTCTTGGTGCCACCTATCTGAGCGACCTGAGCTTCTTCTGTGCCGCATCTGGGTCCCAGGATGGGGTGGCACAAGTGTCCTGATTGATGGGTGGTCAGGCAGCCCAGGAATGGAAAGCAAGTCTTGCATTCTTCATGGAAGTCTGCTCTAAATAGCCAAGCTGCTGGATGTGGGATTTCCACATTCCCAGTCTGTGGTGGGTTGCAGAGGTGAGGGCCAGGGGGTGGCCAGGCACGTATCAGACATGAAACCCCCACATGCACAGCTCCCAGCACTGTTAAACCTTCCTTTGACCACTGGGAACAGCTCAATCAACGTGTGAGCATCCTGAAATCCCAGGGAAGCAGCTGATGCTCCCCTCTCTGTGGTGCAATGTCACTAAAGCTTCTTATCTTGGAATTCCAGACCGTCCAGCAAAAAACAAACGCGCACACTGCAGCGTACAGAGCTGCCACCCGCGCTCTGAAGGCCATCAGCAAGGTGAGGCCCAGCTGCCAGCCCTCCACCTCTCCTCCTGCCAGCTCAGCCCTCTGGAGCACTGATCCAACGCTGCCATTCCGGCCTCTCACTTCCCTCCCAGCATCAGTTCACTCGAGGCTCCTCTGCTCTGAACAGCTGCCGGAGGAGCACTTCTTCTCCCTTCTCATCCTTGTCACCTGATCTTGGTTTGTTCCTTTTTCTTGTCCTCTTTTCTTCTTTCCTCTTTGGCCCATCTTTGTCCTTCCTGAGACAGCTGTCACCGTGGTTTCTGGGGATTTGGGCCAGAGGCAGTGAATGAAGCCCAGAGGGAAGTGTGGAGTGCAGTAGTCACAAGCTGTGCATTGTCCTGGATCTCATCTCCCTGTGTTTGCCCATCCACTGGTCAGTCACACAGGCCAAAGGGCCACAGAGACTGCAGCCACCACCGTGCCAGAGGTGACTCTTCCCTTTATCCTTCTGAAGAGCAGCTCTTGGCAGCACATTCCTGCTGCTCCCAGTCTGTCCTGCTTTCACATCTGAGCAGAGTCCTGCCCTCTGTGTGATTGTCCATCCTCCTGCCTTGAGCTCTTCTCAGGTGATTAATTCTTCCTCCTTCTGTTGCTCCTCAGTTTTGGTGCAGGTTCACTTGAGTCCTTCTCCAGGCACAGCCTATGTGCAGTCTCTCTCCAGGAGAGCATCCCACTGCCTTTTCCCAAAGCTGGCATGAAGCCTGTGCCAGGAATTGTCTGTCTCTCCTGCTCAGGGCAGCAGGACAGTCCCTAACGCTGGGGGTGGTGTGGGAAATGAATGGGCTCAGTGTCCGACCCTTCTCCACTTCCCTTGGGATGTTGTTCTCTTCCCAGCTGGTCAAGAGCTGCAATGAGGGAGCTCGGGCTATGGAGAGGACAGAGCAGATGTACACCTTGCAGAAACAGCTGGAATTTGGGAAGAAGAAGGTGAGGTCTTGCGGAAGTGGTGGTGGGAAATCTTCTGGGGCCTGTTTAGGCAGGTCAGACCTGTGCTGGGAATCCTTCTGGGAAGCCTGGACTGTACTGTTGGATGCAGGCAGTTTCTAAAGGGTGTAGTAAAGCCATGACAGTGTCATGCACTGTTGGGGTCCAGGGGCTGCATCTCGGGGCGTGCTGGAGTTGGGTGCACGGCTGCTCCGCCTTCCACCCGCCCCCTGGGAAATCCTTTTTAAAAGCCACTTAAACCCATGTGCTGTGTCCATCCCAACCGACCCCGGGGCCACTGCAGGTTCACTTCCTGCCTTGATTTTGCCTGCTGCTGGTGAGGAGGGCAGTTACTCAGCCTTCTCCTGGCGCTGTTGCAGCCTTTCCCGCTGATCTCGGTGTCGCGGTGGCTGCTGAAGCGGGGCGAGCTGCACCTGCTGCTCTCGGAGGAGGCCGGGCTCTTCCGCCGTGGCGCCGGCCGCCTCTGCCACCTCTTCCTCTTCAACGACGTCCTGATCATCACCAAGAAGAAGAGGTGAGGGCTCTGTCTTTCCCTGAAGAACAGCTAGGGGATTAAACCCCAATTTCCTGAGCAGTGCATACCAGAGAAATCTGCGAGATTTTGCTGTTTTCACCTTTTTGAGGTGTCCCTTGTCAGCCAGAAGAGAAGCGCCCAGTCCCACCAGTGGCTTTGCCTCGGTGGGTGGGTGGTCAGCAAGGCCCCAGAGCCATGTCCCACCCTGAGCATCAGCTCCAGGCTGCTCTGGCAATGCCTGCTGAGCCGCCTGTGCTGGACTGGGAGCTGAGAAGTGGCTCAGACCCCACAGCTGAGGCACTGATCCCGTCTGTGCCGCAGCGAGGAGAGTTACACGGTCATGAACTATGCCACGCTGGACCAGGTTACCGTGGAGAAGGTGGAGAGCTCAGATCCACCCTCCCCTCCTCCTGTCAAGGCTGGTGGGCACCTGCTCCGAGTGGTGCTGGAGAAGGACAGCGAGGGCCGGCGGGAGGAGGTGCTGCTGTCGGCAGAGACGCTGTGAGTGCCACTCTGGGATTTTGCTTTGGCTCGTGGGATGAACTGGTGCCCTGGAAATCCTCTGAGGCTTCTGCAGATCTCCCTTTACCCCAACGCTCCTCCTCCCAGAAATGGGGATGTGCACAGCCTTCTCCCAGGCTCTGTTCCTTCTCTCTTGTATTTCCCATATAATTCCCATATCAGCTTCCCCTGTCCAAGTGAAGCAAAGCAGCTAGGCCATGTGTGCCACTTGGGAAGTGTCCTTACATTGAATAGTCTGATCAAATGCTTGTTCAGTCTGACTCCCCTGGAAAGCATTCATCCTGCTGGGAATGTCCCAGCTGCTGCTGGCCACAGGGATGCTGTCCTGAGGCTTTCTTTGTGTTTCCCTCTGGCAGGAGTGACCGGGCCCGGTGGATCGTGGCGCTGATGCACAGGGAGAAGGAGAAGCCTGACACCACTCCCAAAGGCGGTACGTGTGCCAGAGGGCAGCCTGGCTCTGCTGGGATTCCCTGTTACACCCCAGCATTTGCAGGCCCAGCTTTCTGCCTGGTTTTCCTCCCGTCCTGCCAATGGAGAGGAAAACCCCACACCTCGCTCCTTAGGAGTTGCCTGCCATTAAGTTATCAGTCACAATTGGCCTTAAATGCATTTCCTGGGAGGCACAGTGGAATTCCAGGAATGCCTTCAGCGGTTGTTAGAGGAGGTTTGACATGCTTGGAGGGATAAGGGGCAGGGACAAGAGGGAATGGAGGATGCTGTGCTGTGGAGCACTGAGTGGGCACCTGGGGGGTCATGGCTGAGCAGGGGCTGTGCCTGCTCACTGTCCCTGCTGTCCCCTGTCCTGCAGACCTGAGCCAGGTGGAGATCACCCGTGCCTACCTGGCCAAGGAGGCAGATGAGCTGTCCCTGCAGCAGGCAGACGTTGTCCTGGTGCTGAGGGAAGAGGATGGTGAGTGCTGGGGAGCGTGGGGCTGGGGCTGGGACAGGCTCTGACCTCAGCAGAGCTGGGGCAGGGGAAACCTTCAGTGATCCCCAGAGACTGGGTTTTATCGATTGCAGAAGCTTCCAGGAAGCCCTGGCTACTGGTGAGACCCGTGGCACTGGCTGGTGCTGTGTCCCAGCAGCTCCTGGGGAGCTGGGGGAGGTGGCACTGCCATGGGAAGCTGCTTTGGGGTGACTCCTGTGTGCAGACTGCGGCTGGCACCAGCAGCAGAGGCCTCAGAAGTGAGAGAAAACACCCCCCAGAACAGGCAGTAAATCAGAAACCTCCTCCTCTGCCATCCCTGTGATGCCTTGTGAAGG
>VWZV01016803.1:0-14496 GCA_013397155.1 Irena cyanogastra
GTTCACTCTCCTGTACAAATTTAAAAGTTTAATAAAGTACAATAGGAGACAAAGACAATAAAGCAAAGATTTACATCCGGGTGCCTCCTGGCACTCAGCCAAGAGCACACCTGCTGCTTTGGTCCACCCTTTACAGACCATTTCTATTGCATCAGCCTGTTACACACTCATCAACAATTATGCATATTAAAACTTTTCCCCAAACTAGTTTACATGTTTCAAGAACTGTTTAGCATGGCTCCTCCTCAGTTCCACCGTTTCAGAGCATGCATATTCCTTGGCTGTGATTTTAGTTCATTCCTATCACCACTTCCAGTCTGGGCTTTGGTCCATACTTTCTACCAATGGTGTTGATATCTGGCATACCAGTAGCAGGGTCCTCATCATATATTCCTTGGATATTATCCCAACCAAGCAGGCATTTTAACACAGGCATATCTATATCAGCTATTTCTAAGTTTTAATTAACAAAAACTATATCTTTATAGCAAAGTCGTTTTACCATCACACATATAGAATCCATTTTAATAGTGAAAAGCCAATATTATATATCTATAACAATGAGAAAATGAATAATGTTAAACAACAAAACCTCTGGCTGTTCTGAAGAGATGGCAAATTCAGGAAATCTTTCTGTGGCTCAGAGAGAGTCCCTTTGTGGGGTGTGGCTTGGCTGGCTCAGCCTCTCTCAGTCCCTCTGGGGCTCAGCCTGGCCTCCAGGCAGCAGGGCAACTTGGGGGGGCCCTGGCAACTGTCCTGGTGTTCTGGATCAAGAGAAGCCAAACAGTTCCAGAAAAAAAACAATCCTGGAAAAATCTTTCTTGCTGTAGCTAATGAGGAAAACCAGCAAAAAAGCAAGGAAAGCTCCCTGGTTCTCTCTCTCTCTGCAGCAGAGAACTCTGAGAGCACTGCCATGAGCTCAGAGAAAGCTGAACTATTATTTCTGTGTTTCGAATACAGCGCTAAAAAATTCCACCACTCCGCCCCTTCTCTCACTCTCTCAGGGCAGCTACAAGACCCATTTCTGATCAAAAAGACAGATGATGGGGATACCAGCATCACAAAGCCACCCCAGCACAAGGTTCAGGCTGTAAACAGCTGTACTGCAGTGCTGGGTAACCTTCAGGGCTAGGATTACCCTCCAGCACCCAGCAGCTCTGCCAGCATCCATAGGAAGCACTTGCCCTATCTCATCCAGAGATGAGCTTCAGCCACTAACCAAAGATCTGCCCCTGCAAATTCCAGCCTCCATTACAAAGCAACATAAAGGGACCAGCTGCCAAAACTGGTTCTCAATTAATGCTTTGATGATTTAAGAAATCCTGCTTCCCTCCTGAGCCAAACCTGCTCACAGGGCAGTGCTCAGGGACAGCCTCCAGGATGTTCTCACTGCTCCTTCATACACCACGTGGAGTTCCAGGATCACAAGGGAAGGAAACTCATAACCCATGATCCCCTGGCCCTGAACCAAATGACAGAGTGATCATGCAGGCAAGTTTCTTGGCACAGACACCAGAAAATACACCAGCCCAGGGCTGTAATTACCCCTCTACTATTGCTCAATTCAGCAAGTCATCCAGCAATTAATTGCAAGGAAGAAAGAGGAATGGGGGGGGGGAATCAGAAAAACTACTTCAGGTAATACTGACACTTTATTTTAATATAAAATAATATCAATGTTAGTACCAGATATGATTTAAAAGAATGAGTATCCTTCTCCTGTAATTGACTTGCTAGATGGATCACTTGGGACAAGTTTTAATAATTTCCTCAAAGGGGAACATGGGTTGTGAAAACTGCCCTAAACTGAAGGTGATTTAGAAGCTGTATCAAAACATGGCAGCTCATGGAAGAACTCTGAGATATCTCTATGTCAACCTTCCTTCTCTCTGTCCCTTACATTCCTTGCTTATTTTGAGGGCAAAGGCCAGAGCAGTTTTTGCATCTCCACAGGGGTCTAGTTGACACCATGCTACAGCCAGCCAAATATCAGCAGTATCTCCAGATTTCAAGGCAATTTCCAATGGCCCCTGTTCATTAAGTCTCTTACCCACCCCAAAACTTTCTGAAGATTGTCCCACAGAAGGGAGAAGAGCATGAAAAGGTGGAAAAAGTACTGTGACTTCAAATATAAATCAACAAAGGAAGCTTTAGAAAAATGACCTGCAAAATCTGTTTTGTCTTTTTCAGAGCTCATTTTTAAGTTCCTTCAAGCTTTAAGGTCCTTCAATCTGAAGTTATTAAAAGCATGATTTGTTATTAATATGTTCTGTATTATTCAGACATTGAAGTATCTATTATAGCTTAACCCACTAAAAATTCATGATATTATGATTTCCTTTATGGGAATGATTGTGATAACCTGTCAAACACACCTCAGAAGAGAACAGAAAGAATGAGATGCATTTTATCCTTGAGGTGGTAGGGGAAAGCCTAAAAGGACAGGAGAGAAAGTGCCAGTTTTCCCAAAGAGCATTTAAAAAGATCACTTCAGCAAACCTCCAAGGCTTCCCAGCCAAGAACACAGCCACTACCTGAAATGCCTGCAGAGCACCTGTGTTAAATAGGTGGTCTGTCTAATATACTCTTGGAAATACATTTGACTGTAGAAATTTAATGGAAAATCTGTTGGAAGAGGATTATACTGAAGGGAAGATGTGAAATTTTGTTTTCCAACTACTCAAAAACATAGTCTGAAAGTTAATAAAGCAACTCATGCTCAATGGCTTTTCTTTTCAGCAAAGCTCCTTCTACTTCTTATTTTGCATTTTAGGCGCAATGTTCGTTATTTCCTGCTTTATCACTCTTCTTGTTCACTACCAAGGTGTATTTCTGGGATCACAAAGTTAAAGTATGGGAGTTGCTTAATAACCATAAGAATTCAAGGTAAGTTTAACTGAAAATCAAGCACAAAGTGTGGCACAGAAAGAACCTTTCATTTTCTGGTACCTTGATAATATAGTAACTGTGCATTTGCCCTGATGTCCCCTCAAATTACACAGACCAAGAGCACTTCCCTTTGTCAGAGGTAACTCAAGAGAGGAACACTAATTCAACTGTATGCTTTTAAAAATCAAGCAAAACCTCTCCTACACAAGAAATTCTTCATTAATTTCTGTAACTACAGGAAAAACAAAGTTGTTGCAATCTGAAGTACCCCACAATTTCTCTTTCCTGTCACAGGTTTTTATTGGTTTGGGCTTTTTTTTTTTTTTTAACATCTTCAATGCTTATCAAATTATTTAGTAGAAAGTCCACTTTTTAAAAATGCAATTCAATATCTAGGCACAGTTAAAAACTGGCAGTCTGTAAATAAAATATCTTCATCACTTTGGGTTTTTTTTTTTCTATAAAATCAGTAACAAGCAGTTTCAATGCAGTGCTGGCTGAGACCTAAAACAAAACAAATAATCTCACCTAGTCACACCATTCTGGAAATCTACTGTGGTTTGGGTCACTGGTACTACAGGATTACACTGTATGAAAATCAGTTCTCTACAGCAGGGCAATGGCACAGCATATCCTAAGCTCCCTGAGACCAAGAGAGAAAAAAGGTGGATGAATCTCTCCAAATGCTGATCTCCAAGTGACACCATGGTGTTCACTGCTATGTCTACAAGGCCATGATTAAATGGCTGAAGCCACGTTTACACTAACATGTTAAAGTTAACACCTTACATTGTACATCAAGCAGCACAACCACAGTCAGAAATCCTTCAGACTCAGGTTGGAAGGAGTCCTCGGGGCATCCAGGGACAGCTGATAAGGGTGGCAGCCTCCCCCTTGTTCAGGAGAGCTCTGGAGGCTCCTTGACAGCTGCCCATTTTTTTTGACAGCACATCTTCATTATCTTCAAGACCTCTGCTACGCTGTCAAACCCAGCTGACATCAGCCAAGAGATTCAAAAGCTGTAAATGAGCCCGGGCTGGCTGACAGATGAGCTGTGCCAGCTCTCGAGTTTCACCTCATTTCCAGCCAGACAAGAAAACAGAAGAAAAAAACTCCTGGGGACTGAAACTAAAAGAAACAGCTTCCTAATGATCAGATTGCATTTGTCTCAGTAAGAAACAGAAATTCTGCACCTATTTGGTACTTTAAAAGAAAGTAACAATATCTTTACAGCAAAGATAAATCTCTTAAAATTCTCTTTATTTAATTATCTTAAAAGAGAATTTTGTCATAGACCATGTTTTGTATGGGCATAGGGTTTTCTGTGATCAACAGAACCTTCAAAACTTGCCAGTGCAGATTTATGATGATATCTCCATTCCCTTCTACTGCTTTAAAAAAATGGCAAATTTTAAAAATAATTAAAAGAGAGAGCTCTGCTAGTCCCAGGACTTTCTTCACTGTGCAGCTGAAGCCAGAATAATAAATCCAGTAACAGAGAATGCAGACACCAGGGAAATCTTGTCTATGTCATGAAATAGAAATAATCTGTAAGTCTATACTAGTACACATACATTGGTTCTTGTATGAAGGACAGCCTAGATTAAACACTTTTAGCCATAAGAATAAATTTTACCAACAGCACTGAAAGCCAGCAGTTTAATATATTGCAGTAAGGCTCCTAAAATATGAACATACAGGTGTCCTTGTGCTGTCTTCTGTCAAACGATATCTGGTGTTCTTGGGAAAACTATGCACACTCACAGTAACACACACAGATTGATCACAATATTAAATCACATACCTGACCTGCTTTTTAAATTTTCTGTCATAATATCTTAGGTAGCTCCATCTCCCAAGAACTCCAATCACAACCAGCAAGTGGCCACATAGGGAAATTTTTAAATCATAAGCAACAGCTATCTTAAGGTTTTTCTATCCACACTCACCACGGTCAACTATCTTCCAATAACCTGGAAAAGGTTTAATCTGCAATTAGAAGACTACCTCAACAGCAACTTTCCTGCTTTGCCTGCATACTGACCAGGTTCAGTAATGGTCTTACCAGTGGGAACTAGTGCTGCACAGCTAAAGTCTTAAGATAGCTACACGTGAATCCTCTTCTTACACATTTTGGATAGCAGCCTTTAAGAAAATGTAGCAAAAGCCCATCTTTGGTAGAACCAACATAAAATATAACCTCAAATACAGCCGTTGATATGAATGACATTCTGGAACTCTGCTGCAGCTATTATACCACTGTGAAGGTTATTTAGGACTCCTGGATTCCAGCCCATGTGATACTTCGTCTACTTGTTTTTAATATCTTGTTTCTTCCAATTTGTTCTTTTATACCAAGTCAAAGATAGTATTGTCTTAACCTCTTGTGTACAGCTAAACATGATTCAGAAATTCACAGTTTCCCTGCAGTGCCCTTGTCTTTTGGGGTGGGAAGGCCTCAAATTAGAAATTCAGGGGGGAAAAAATTGTGCCTTACTTAATTGCTCTTTTAGCTCCTCAAGTTACCCCTAAGACTTTTCTACTGTCATTTTTTTCTTTTACTGAGACACACAGAAACAATCTGGACTGAACAACAAATGAGTTCAGTTATCTGAGTACAAATATCTTTCCAATGTATAAGCATACAGAAAAATTATGAGTGCACTCCAAGTTTCTGCATCTCACTATTGCTTTGTATTTACAATATAAACTCATTGGAGAAGAGTCTTCATAAAGCTATTATTTGAAGTGTCTGACTCTTCAACAATAAGAACTTCAGCCCATCAGCAATTAAGATGCTCAGTGCCATCTATGCACTTTCTGTTAAGTAACTCTGAAAAACCCTCTCTCAGTAAATAACCCTGGCTTTGTACTCATAATCTCTGCAAAAGAGAGTACTTTGTTCTTCAGTCAGCTGTTCTCACCAATAACACCTCCTTTTCAGACACTCAGACTTCTAAGAATCTTCAAGTCCAAGGGCCCAGTTAGGTTAGAAGAGCCGAGTGCTAATCCCATTTATTTCATAACTAGTCTGAATTTCAAATAAACAAAGCCTGAAAAACAAACAAACAGACTCACCTTTCTCTCCTTTCTCTCGCTTCAATTCCTCAGGATAGCTACCATTCAGAGAGACTTATTCACCTTTTTACTCAGGGAATTCTCAACAAATAGCAGGAGTTTAAAGTACTTTATTGTTCATCATTTCAGTGATGTAACATGCATAACCTGGCAACATGTTTGATAACACTAAAATAAAGGACTTGGAAAACACTGTTCTGAAACTAGGCTTGGAAGTTCAAAATGCTTAAGACCAGAAAGTTGTACATAAGGCCAGTCTAAATATGCTGCCCCACATGTCCATGAGCTCAAGTCCTGCTGGCATTGGAAGGTCTTTGTTCTTCAACACTATGGAGGGAGGCAGATAAAACAAGGTAATGATTGTGACAAATCCACAGGCTTGAAAAACTTTTCCAAGTATTTGCATTAAAGCACTAAAGAGAACAGAAAAATAAGCACATGTAAGCAGAGGCTGCAAGTGGGCTTCCTGATCTCTGCTGGTTTATGGAAAATGAACTGTCACTCCCAGCTATTAACTCTTCAGTTACTGGGAATCCAGTACTTGGCTGAAACTCGTTGGAGCTTCTTCTGCAGTGGACAAGTCTGTTCCAGTTTTGCTGCTCACCAACACAAGGATAAAGCTCTGCACCTGGGTACTCTCCTTCCTGATCCATCTTCTTGGCTACATGAAAAGAGCAAGATCCAATTTTAAAGACTGTATACCCCATTTATTCTCACTTCTGTGTATAAAGCTGTGCAAAAACCACTGAAGAGGAGGTGTGAGACAGAATGGCAAGCACAGGAGCTACTTAACAGTCAACCAGGTCTAGTCTCACCTTCCCACTGAAGCAAGATTTCCTCTAATGACTTTCTGAAAAGGTTTTAGCTCTATCCAACTGCCTGAGCTTTCATTCCCCTCAGGAGATTCTTACACAACCTGCACTACCTCACCAGCAGTAATTCCTTAGACACTGTTTAAGCTGATCCATTATTAGCTTCATTCCATTACTCCAGAGATATTAAGAAGGAGCCATAACTAAGTATTTAATTTCTCTTTTCAGCATTTAAGCCTGAAAACATGTCTAGATTTGCATCTCCTAACCTGTTCTGGTAGTCATAACACATAGAGTATACATGTAGCTTGATATTCTTTGAATTAAGGACTTCCATCATTTCCGTTGATCTTTTCCAATTTAATTCAGATAATGGGGTTCCAAAAACAGGATTTTATGAAATATTAACAGGGCCTTGCTGGGGGAAGCACCAACCACAGCTTCAGTGTTTGGCTCTGAAGTGTATTTGCAAACAAGGATTACACTGAGAGTGAAGCACACTCCTAAGTTCAAATCTATTTCTTCTAAGAGAAAACCTTCAAAAAACAGCCACCAAGAGAAAGGGCATAGAAAGAAGAGGAAAACAAGTCACTAACATTCAAAGACCATGTACTTCAGCACAGATGAGAAACTGTAGAGAAACAAACACCAGAGAGTGCTGGCATTCTCTAGTGCTGAGCCTCTAAATTTCAGCTCCCTAAGTTTCCTTAACCCCCAGGTTTCAGCTCCCTTGAGCACTGTTGACATTTGCTGTTGTGGAAAAGCCTAAGGAGAGTCCAACAAGTTTCTCTAGAATATCCTGACCTGTGGCATCCAAATTCTCAATCAACTCTCATCCTTGCTGATGGCTTCTCTATTTGACTTGAACTTCTCATTTTAGCAAAGGACACTCTCCTCAGACCCTGCTCCTTAGCACAGCTGTCCAGTCCTGTGTTTTACCACCCTTTACCAAACACATGGTTAGACCATCTTCAATTTATGCTCTTCAGATGAGCAACTGTTCTGCTTTACACTTGCAAGGTTCTCCTTAAACACCTGAGTAAAATAACTTGGATGTTTTTTCCTCACCACCCAACTGCCTCTTCCATTCCTACATAAACAGACCTGAACTATTTACTACCACTATTTACTACTCTTACACAAAAAAAAAATCCTTAAAATAGATTGATTATAAGATTTCTGACAGCTCTTCTTATATATGACAACCAACACTTTTCTGTAAGGCCACTAGGCTTTTTTTTCCTACTCCTTCAAGTCAATGCTCTGCTGTGAGCAAGTTGCTGCTTCTACTTCAGTTGCTTCAAGAGCAGGTTTTCTAGCCTTTCCTCATTTTTTAATGGTCTGTCTACAGCCTTATAAACCAGCTTACTACATCCTTTTCTCAAATATATTATCTGTGTAGACACCATTTAAAGGACTCTCACAATATACAGCACCTATGATTCCTAGCAAACATTGCTACCTCAATTGCATCTTCACTCCAGAACTACAGACAGCAGTAACAACAGCCAAATTACCACCTCTGAGACTTTTATTATCCTTGAGAGCATTTTTCCCTAATCACAAATGTTTGTGTCATAATTTATTGTTGATACTTGTTCTCAAATAATACATTCTCACCACGTCTGACATCAAGCACCACCAAAACCAGGCACCAACAGTCCCTGCAGAACAGGTACATCTGCATGTCCTACCCACCTCTCTTCACTCTCAAGTTTTACATCTTGAACACGTGGCCAAACAAAAACCATGTCATTTCACCTACAGGGTGAGGCACAGATCAGATTCCCCACTTTGTAACCCACAACTGAACAAGTACTAGGTAGCAGATACTAAGGAGAGATGATATGGATATTGTCAGGCTGATGTTCACCCCTCTGCTCCTCCCTGTAGTAGAGAACCTACCCTGAGAAGATTCATGACCACACTGTAGAACAGAACTCTTCCTACAGCTCATTCCTTTTGAAAAGGAAAAAGACAGAAAGTGAAAACATTTCTTGGTGTATCTTACAAGACTAGGAAAACTTTTTCTTTCAGACTTCAAGTGCTCTTGGTATCAAGTTTACATGATCCAAGAACTTGGATCAGTCAACACCATTATGCACTGGTCCAGTGCTAACAACAGAACAGCACACTGATGAAGGGACTTATATGTACATATAGGCATAGCTTACTTTCAGGGAGAGAAATGTATCTACTTTGAAAAAAAGGAAAAAATCTGACAGGCATTATTAAATAGTTTCAAGGTTCTGAACACAAAATGTGGCAAGGTAAAAAAGCCAAATTCAGAACAGTTAGTTTATCTTGCCAACTGAGCATGAAAGTAAATTTTTACTGGATTCAAACTCAACCACATAAAAAGGCAGAGGCAAGGCAGATATACATTCACCCCAGGCACACCAGAGCTTCACCCTATGCTTAAGGATCTTTCAACTTTTTTTATAGTAGAGAAGTTGTACATGATTATAAATCAAGCACCATTATTAAAATGGAAGTTCAAACAGTTACCATAGGAAATACCAAACTCAGCTTGCTGATAAATGGCTTACCCTCATTGCTACAGTAGTTCAGAAAGTGACAATATTGCAACACTTGGCCATATTTAAGCTCTCAGTTAAGTAACTGAGGTCACTCTGGACGCCTCTTAAGAGCAACTACCAGCAATCAGTGTTTGGAAACAGATGCAGTAAAAATTTCCCTATGTACTTCAGAGACAGATATGATATTTAGCTATGGTGTCCTTCCTTTTAATCACTCCATCATTCCTCATTTCACCTGTGATACATTGATGTTACATACATTTTGTCAAAACACTCTCTTCATAAGCTTATGAAAATTAAAAATGTACACGGTAACTTGAAAAATGAAAAATATACAGTAACTCTTACCTTAAACTTGTAATTTATGAGACACAAATTCTTTCTCTCATCCCTGCATTGACAACCTTATAATACATTTTCCACACATGTATTTTGTTTCTCTTCTCAATTTTAAAAAGCATGGATATTTAATTATAAATTTCGTACTCCCAGTAAGTTCCTACCTAAATCACTTGCAAAAATTTAGAACGGAAGTTAAGAATTCAGCTGGCTCTTCACTGCTTACCTGTTTATTTCTTTTTCCTGCTACAAAAACACTCCAGTCACAAGTTCCTTGTAAAACAAAACAGCTTCTTTTATATCCCTGTTCTTTACGTTGCTCTATTAACTTGAACCATTGAAAACTCTGCTGTTGATAATACACCTGGATTGTGCAAGCAGTTATTTTCAAAGATATTGGTTGTAGATTTCCCTCTGCCCTGGTGGAGGTACTCTGCCTCCAGCTCTGCATGCAGAGGAGCTGCTTAGACTTACAGGCATAACCAAGAAGTTATCCAAGAGGGCCAACCTTACATCTAAGGAATAATCACACAGACTGTATTTGTGGATTAAAGTATCAGATCCTAACCCAAACAAATCCCAGACTCACACAAAAGCTGTCTCTAAGCAATGGAACATATTTTCTCTGTCTCCCCACTATCAAATAGAAAAGCTTTTAATCTTCATGCCATTATTGTGAATGGCTGCACAACCACATAGAGCACTACAGTGTCTGACAGGTACTTCTGCCATCCCCATTGGTCACTTCTGTTTGGACAGCAAACCCAAGGAGTGTATGCATGCAGGAGAAAAAAACCTGACCATTTAAACACTAAATCAAATCAGAATTTCTATTTCATTATACTGGCAGTAAGAAGAGAGCCATGAAAAAGTCTAGGCAACTCATTTAAATGAACATCTAAAAATGCCCAGAGCACTGGGTAAGCACAGAGAAAAACTCACTGCAGTGCAGACCCATCTTCTGATGTCAGCTGCATCTCTGCAGGTAAGGACAGCATACGACCCTCATTTAGTTTGCTCAGCCAGTTAAATACAATAATTAGTTTATGCAAATACAAGAAACAGACAGAAAGGGTTAAAAAATCTGAGGAAGCTTGCATCTCTCTATTACTTCATGAATTAAAAGCCAAACAGAACAAAGCTATCAGGTATAAGAAATTGAGAGCCACAAGAATTAGTGGCAGTACTTGGAAGAATTGAGTTGATATTTCCTTTACTAAGTATCAAAACATTTTTTCTTATTTAGCATATTTTAGATGGTTTTATTTAACTGTCTTGGGATGATTTATAATGATAATATATCCCGCAATCATCTGAGCCCAAAATTGTTCCCCTATCCTTAAGACCCCGCAGCCGGGAATCCTGGTGGGGTGGGGAGGTGAAAAATTGGCTTTTGGAGCAGTTTTTTAAAGCTGCCCGCCCAGGTTCGGATCGCGGCTCTGCACAGCGTGATGTTTGCTTCACGCACGCTTCCATCTTTGTGCAGGCAAAGCTTTGTTTCTTTCCTTTTTCTTTTTTCTCGGCTTGGAAAAGCAGCGGTGACGATCTCCAGGCTGCCTTGAGGGCGAATTCCGTAGCTTCCTATCCGAGAGCCGGAGGCACCGCGCCCTAAGTGCAGCGGGGCGACTCCAGCCACGCTGTCATTAACCGCGTCCAGCCGGGAACGACAAGGACACCGAGTGTCCCCAGCCCAGCTGCCCCTCTGCCGTGCCCTGGGAATTCGGGACAAACCATCAGCCCTTCCTCTGCTGGAACTGCGCCATGAAGTTCCTGCCTTTCCTGACGCTATATTGTCTTTTTGTTCCAGTGGGGTGGTGACGTCTAGCAGGTTGATATTGTGAAAAATGCATATTTTATGATTGGCTCTTCNTCCGGACGTCCCTAATTCTTTGCTTTTTATTGTCTCTTATTGTCCTAATTTTCATTACTATTATCAGTACTATTAAACTTCTAAAATTTTAACACAAGTGAATGGCATTTTTCACAGATATCCAGCAGTTATTTACTTTTTTTACTACCTGTTGGCAACCTGTTTGTTAATAAACAGTGGCTTTTTTAAACTTTCATCTGTTAGTATTAGTTTCTTATTGGTGGAAAGGGATTATTGGAATCATAAAGGAGATAACTCCCCCTAGCATGTTCTTTAAATTGTCTCAAACCAAGACACTGATGAAAATATAAAAGTGGCTTCCTGGAACACTAACTGAATTCTAGTTTACATAAAGAAGAAACATGACACGAAATGGAAGTGAGAAAATACTACTCCCTCTTTCTTCAAGACTCTGAACAGATGAACATAAAGCAGTGCATTTATTTGAACTGTGCAGATGCTAAGCATAATGAAAAATAGAGAGCCAGAATTAGGTAAGGCTTATCAGGATCCCAGATACCACACTATGCAGAAGGCAGTGACTAATAACCAGTCAGCCAAAGTCATCTGTTCAGTATGTGAGCAAATAGTGCCTCAAATCTAATTCTCAACTTCTCTAATTCTCAAATCTAATTCTCAACACTTCTCAACAATCTCATCTTATGAATGCTTCTAGTGACTGTGCTGGAAAATGAACCTTAGAAATTGTGGTGTCCAAATCCATTACCATGCCAAAGCAAAATATACCCAACAGCCAAGCTCACTCCCCTTCTATCCAATGACAAAAACCAAGGCTTCAGCCAGCTGGCAGGGTTTTTGCTGCCTTTACAGAAACTGACAGCTGTAAGAACAGACTTAAAGGCTGTCATGGCAATTCAGTGTTGAATGAGGCAAACCAAATGACAGATGGAGACTCACCAAGTAACTCAACTTGCTAAGCTCAAGCTACAACTGCTTTCAAAGCAGTAACTGTAAAGCCATTAGACAAACTTTTACTACGTTATGCAGAGATAGAGTCAAAAGATTTCAGTGTAACATCTGTGTAATGCAGTTTGGGATGTTACTCCAAGAAGAATGGTTAAGGACTTTAACATCACCACTGAAATGAACAAATTATTTCCAGGTCAAGTCAGAGAAAATGGAGACTAAAAATAAATCACAGAAGAAGAAAAAAAAAGTTTGTTAGCTAAGCAATGGAACAGTAAGTAACCCTTAACCAACCCTCTCCCCATCACGTTTCATTCCAAAATCTGTGTTCATGACTTAGAGCACAATTAGCAGTGCTGTGACACCACACAGTGCAACTGCTGCATAAAGCAGGAGTCTTCCTATAACTATTCATCAACTGTGTCTTCTCTAATTAAAAATGACTCATGAAATAAGGTGCACTATATTATTAAACTTCAAACAAACCAAAGCAAATTTAATTTAATTAACTCCACACAGCATCATGTCAAGGATTTTGAAATTAAGTGCTGAAGAATGAACACCTGCTTGTAAAGTTCCTTTGAAAGAGCAGAAAGGCCTTTCCTCTATAAAATTCTCCAGGGACCCACAATGGCAAAGGGAGCACAGCTGAGAGAAGACACGTGCAAGGAACACTTGCCAAGGTGCCTCTGCCTTGGCAGGGATCTGGACTAGATGATCTCCAGGGGCCACTTCCAATTCTAACAATTCTGAGAAACCACGAAGAAAAATGTGATTACTGCTCCTGGCCTACAGTTCACCATGCCCTTCCTCTTGCAATAGGAAAAGCTCTTGGATCCTCCCAGGCTTAGGATCTGAGTTTTACAAAACACAGCATGAGTCCAGATGGAGAGGAACACCAGTGACCCCAGTGCTGGGTCCCACACCAAACACCAACCTCTGAAAAAAAAATCAGTACTTAAAAGCAACCTCCCAGGGCACTAAATCCAGCTTCCTCATAATGTTTCATAAACACCTAACGCCATCCCATAAACTCCAGGGTTTAAAGTGGTAGGCTCTTCACAGTTTGCATGGTCAGACAGCAGTTTTCAGGGTAAGCCTGCTTGTTGCCACACAGCTGTGACAAAGACCGTGGCCTCTGCCTGCCCTGCTCTTAGGTTTGTCCTTTTCCATTGTGTCACAAACCATTTTCATCACTTCCTTGTATGCTCAGATCCAGTCCCATCCAAGTTATCCTCCCACATGCAAGAGTCACCAGGTCCAGAGTCTTTGTCTAACATTCCTTTACCTCAACACTTGCAAACTTCCACTCACAGGTTACAGGTGTGTTTCCACTGCCTATCACAATTACCAGCCTTCTCTTCTGCCATGTGCTTTCCATTCCTGTGTCTCTTTTGGTCTCTTAGGAGATCACAAGTACAGTCCTCCTGCAAAACTTCTCCATACTACCAAAACATTGCACATAACAAGTCTTATCAACACCCTGAACACCTATGCTAACTGTTGTCAGAGATTCTTGAAGGAAAAGTGGAGTGTATACATGGAATAACCTTTTAGATTTTTAAGAACCATGTGGTTAGACCCGAGGGAGAGGGCAGGGGGAAGCAAGAGGGTGTGACAAGATTATTCACCAACCCAGCCCTCCAACCACTCAGCTCCATCCACCCAGAATTATTCAAAACCAACCCGTGCAATATTTTCTCCTTCCTACCTTCATCAGCTCTAGTCTCATAAGGTTTGTCTTTCCCTCACTGAAAACAACAAGATATTGAGCAGCTTTCAGAATGTGGCAAATTGTGTTTTGAACACCTGAATCAGATCAAGTGAGAGGAACAGCAGGAATCTGACAGGCTGCCTGTGCTTTAAACCACTTTTCTTTTGAACTGGCTACATCACTTCAGAACAAAGGAAGAGGAAGAGCACTGGCAGCAGAACTGGATAGTTTTCCACACACGGTCCTTAAATTAAACCATTAACTCTATCGTGCATATTATGCACGCATTTCATGAAAGAAAACGGTGTTTATTTCCCAGACACATTT
>VWZV01016803.1:14761-86714 GCA_013397155.1 Irena cyanogastra
GCCCGGCCGCGCTGGGGCGGGGCAGCTGCGGGGGGAGGAGGAGGAGGAGGAAGGCCGGGAAGATGAGCTTTGAGAGGAGGGGTATAAACACATACTGTGGGTGGGCGTATGGGAATTTCTCCTAAAGGGCCACCCACCGCGGTATATTTATGTATTGGAGGAGCGGATGCTTCTCTACATATGTATATATGTAGTCATCTATACAGATATATACAAATACTACAGAATGGCATATTCAATTAGGTTGGAAAAGACCTCTGACATCATCGAGTCAACAAAAACGCAAACAACAACAAAAAACAAACAAAANCACCAGTGACCCCAGTGCTGGGTCCCACACCAAACACCAACCTCTGAAAAAAAAATCAGTACTTAAAAGCAACCTCCCAGGGCACTAAATCCAGCTTCCTCATAATGTTTCATAAACACCTAACGCCATCCCATAAACTCCAGGGTTTAAAGTGGTAGGCTCTTCACAGTTTGCATGGTCAGACAGCAGTTTTCAGGGTAAGCCTGCTTGTTGCCACACAGCTGTGACAAAGACCGTGGCCTCTGCCTGCCCTGCTCTTAGGTTTGTCCTTTTCCATTGTGTCACAAACCATTTTCATCACTTCCTTGTATGCTCAGATCCAGTCCCATCCAAGTTATCCTCCCACATGCAAGAGTCACCAGGTCCAGAGTCTTTGTCTAACATTCCTTTACCTCAACACTTGCAAACTTCCACTCACAGGTTACAGGTGTGTTTCCACTGCCTATCACAATTACCAGCCTTCTCTTCTGCCATGTGCTTTCCATTCCTGTGTCTCTTTTGGTCTCTTAGGAGATCACAAGTACAGTCCTCCTGCAAAACTTCTCCATACTACCAAAACATTGCACATAACAAGTCTTATCAACACCCTGAACACCTATGCTAACTGTTGTCAGAGATTCTTGAAGGAAAAGTGGAGTGTATACATGGAATAACCTTTTAGATTTTTAAGAACCATGTGGTTAGACCCGAGGGAGAGGGCAGGGGGAAGCAAGAGGGTGTGACAAGATTATTCACCAACCCAGCCCTCCAACCACTCAGCTCCATCCACCCAGAATTATTCAAAACCAACCCGTGCAATATTTTCTCCTTCCTACCTTCATCAGCTCTAGTCTCATAAGGTTTGTCTTTCCCTCACTGAAAACAACAAGATATTGAGCAGCTTTCAGAATGTGGCAAATTGTGTTTTGAACACCTGAATCAGATCAAGTGAGAGGAACAGCAGGAATCTGACAGGCTGCCTGTGCTTTAAACCACTTTTCTTTTGAACTGGCTACATCACTTCAGAACAAAGGAAGAGGAAGAGCACTGGCAGCAGAACTGGATAGTTTTCCACACACGGTCCTTAAATTAAACCATTAACTCTATCGTGCATATTATGCACGCATTTCATGAAAGAAAACGGTGTTTATTTCCCAGACACATTTCAGGAAGTGAGTGACGAATTCCTGTGCACACATAAATAAAACAAACTGCCTGGTTTACATAAATACGGATAGATAGATTCACATATTTTGAGCATAAGCCGATAGCCTTTAACCATCATGGCTCCAAATGAAACAGACAACAATCTCTCTCTCTCTCAAGCGGGTAGAAAAGGCTGCTGTTTCCAGATAAAGTCGGTTTCTTTCACACTTTAGAAGCCTGGCTGTACATCCCTCGGTAGGTCCCTCCTCTCAGAGTTTTCTATCTTCGCCACAGTAACTCTCTCTCATCACAGAAGGACCAAAGCAGCAACACGACAAAGCCCATGACCGTGAACTCCGCAGGCAAAGCCCCGCTCCTCTCCGCTTCACCGGGAGCCACTTCCCGGCCTCCCGAGGAGAAGAAGCGCTCCCAGCAGCCGTTCCCGCTGGGCAGAGCGGCTCAGCCGAGCTCCGAGCCCCCGAACCCGGCAGAGCTCCGCCTCCGCAGCGGCTGTCACCGTCACCGTCACCGCCCGCACAGCCGGGACGCGCCGCTCCTCGGCAGCGACACCGCTTGCGGAGCGAAGAAGTCCCCACACTCACCTGCGGTTCATCGGCCGCACTCGCACGGCCACCTTCACAGAGGCCATAGCTCATCCCCGCCGACCCGAGCCGACCCGAGCCGTCCCTCACCGCCGCCCCGCGCCCCGCCCGCCGCCAGCACCGGCCGAGGCCGCCCCCAGGCTGGGCCGCGTCGCTGTGCCGACCGGCACCCGGCCCCAGCGGGCGGTACGGCGGCCGCGCAAGGACATAACACCGGCCGCCTGCCCGGCCGCGCTGGGGCGGGGCAGCTGCGGGGGGNAAAAAACCAACAAAAAAACCCACAAAAAAACAAACCACACTTATCTCTGCTTATTGCTCTATTAGGACAGGACAGAGCCAAACCGTGGGGCAAGAAGAAATGCCCATTTCGGCCGACACCCAGCTTTTCTCCCTTTTTATCCCTTTCTCTCCCCATCTCGCTTTTATCCCGTTCACCCCGCCGCTCCCCATCGGCGCGATCGGCGTTCGGCGCATCGACTGCTCCGGGAGCGGCTCTGCGGCCTGCGCTGCGTGCCGGCCGGGCAGGGCGGGACGGGTGGGCTGCCATCAGAGTGGAGGCCGGACAGCAGAGGTGAGGGGCTCTGAGATCGGGGTTCCAGGTGGGCGCAAGGAGGGGCTGGCTCGGGGTTCTCTCTCTAGGGTTCCTAGCCCGCCGTCGCCCGCCCGGAAAGGGCAGGAACGGGGCGGGCGTGCGGGATTTACAGAGAAGTAGACAGGCCGCCCCCCGCTCGCGGTGCCGCTGCCCGGCGCTGTGAGGCGGCACCGGCGCTGGCGGCTGTGGCGGCCGGGGGTTCACTAACGCCTCTTCTGTGTGCTCTGCCCGCAGGCGGGTTCGCGGGTGCCGCCCAGAATGGACATCAGGCCGAACCACACCATCTACATCAACAACATCAACGACAAGATCAAGAAGGAAGGTACGGGTGGCTGCCGGTCACCTCTGGCTGTGCCGTGAGGCCTGGTCATGCACTTGCACGCGGCACTTGTCTTACAAAGGGGCTTTTAGGAGCTCACGGAGGTCTCTGAAGTGCCGAGCAGGAGGTGGTCATGGGCCGAGGCAAGCGCCTTGTTGTAATAAAAGAGTAGCTAAACCAAGCAGAGGCATCTCCCACTAGATCAGGTTGTTCAGATCTCCCTACAGCCCAGTCCTGAACGCTTTCTAGGATGGGGAGTCCACAACCTATCTGTTCCAGTGCCTCACCACCCTGACAGTACAGAATATTTTCCCACTATCACAGCTAAGCTTCCTCTCAGTTTGAAGCCATTCTCCCTTGTCCTGTCACTCCAAGCCCTTGTAAATAGCTCTTCTCCATGTTCTAGGCTCCCTTCAAGTACTGGGAGGCCACAGTTAGATCACTCTTAAGCCTTCTCTTTTCCAGGCTGAACAACCCCAAGTCTCTCAGCCTTTCCTCACAGGAGAGAGGTGCTCCATCCCTCTCATCAACTTGCAGCAACAGCTCCATGTCCTTCCTGAGCTGGGCACAGCTCTGCAGGTGGGGTCACACCTGAGAGAGAATCCTCCCGCTGCAGCTGGCTGCTGCCCAGCCTGCTTTGGATGCAGCCCAGGATGTGGTTGGTTTCTGGGCTGTGAGTACTCATGTCCAGCCCCTTCTCCACTAAATCCCCCCAAGTCTTTCTCCTCAGGGCTGCTCTCCATCTGTCCATCCCTCAGCCTGGGTTCATCCTGGGGATTGCCCTGACCCAGGTTTAGCACCTTGCTCTTGGTCTTGTTGAATCTCCTAGGATTGCCATGGGTTAAATATAGGATGTTAAATGATCTGTTAAGATTACAAATTACTTTCTATTTTGGTACAGGTCTTAAAGTAATTTTTAGGGAAAGTGTTTTGATAGAAAACCATTTTTTAATAAAAAAATACCATATTATAGTTAGTCAGAGGTAGCTGGAGAAAGTGACAGTGGGCTGGTATTACCAAGTCTCAACAGCAAGAAAGAAGAGGCAGCATTCTTACATTGCTAAAATAATTAAAATATAAGGTTTTTGTGTCAGAATGATTACACAGTGCATATTTTTTTATTTAGCTTTATTTAGATAGTACTAAGTTTTAATTTGGCATGTATTCAGGTGATTGTAAGTAATTAAAGTAAATCTAATGCAGCCATAAGCTTCAGTAGTCTCATACAAAAATAATTTGGATTCAGAATATGAAAAAATACTTTGTGTGAGTGAGAAAATTTATTTAATAGTTAGAACCAAAATTTCCAACTTAATTAGCCTTTAGGTAGTTACAACTTTGCTGCATTCTTGTTTTACATCATATTTTACTGCTGCTTATCTCAGTTGTGATTTTTCTGATCAATCTGAGATGGCTGCCATGCATCATACTTGATTGTGTGAGCATTTACATGTGTGGAACTATGTTTTTACATACCCTTATGTAATTGTTACTCCCTTGGAATGGTAGAGTGGATGGCACTACAACTTCTTCACTACCTGAATCCTTGAGGTATGAAACCAAATGTTGCACTCCAGTTTACAAAACCTGGACAAATAAACTTGTACTGATGCAACAGTTTTGACAAACTCATGTACTCACTGTGTGAGCTAAAGCTTGTAACAAACATTGTTCCCAAAGGACAGCAGGCTAGGTAGAAGAGGAAATTTGCGTGTAACGTGTTGTAATCTGTTTTCTTCTTTGGTCCCCAGAGCTGAAGAGGTCCCTGTATGCATTATTCTCACAGTTTGGTCATGTGGTTGACATTGTGGCTTTAAAGACCATGAAGATGAGAGGACAGGCATTTGTTATATTTAAAGAACTTGGATCATCTACCAATGCTTTGAGACAGCTACAAGGCTTTCCCTTTTATGGGAAACCAATGGTAAGTTATTTTGTTACCTTTGTAAAGAAGAACAATACCCTGATGGTGTGGTACAGTGTTTTGGTACTTGCACCTTGGGAATGAAGTATCCTGTAGTTGTTACTGAATGATACTTCAGTCAGGTCACATCCTGATGAGTACCTGCACTGGTGCAAGCTGGAGGGATGCTGAAGAGACTGCAGTTATAACACACACACACTTTGAACTTAACATTTAGATTTCTTAATGAGGGGCTTTTTGTTTTTCTATTAAAGTTTTTAAGATCTTAAATACTTTCATTTTACTCATCATGTCTTCCATTGAACTGGTTAAATTCATTCTGTAATATTATTGAAGTTAGGTTAGTTTTCAGTTACTTTATGTAGAGTAACCTTAACTACTCTTAGATTTGTAATGAACAGCTAGAATGTGATACTTCCTTTTTGAGGTAACAGTGAGGAGGGTGCAGATCTCCAGTTTGCTTTCCAGATGTGACCACTGATTTTTTTTGTAGATTGATGGGTAGTTCTGCTTGACTGTAGATCACCAAACCAAGTGATTGTACTTCAGTAGAACTTCAGTGAAGCAGATACAGTGCTGGTTGATAGAACATGATTTAGTAATGTGCTTCATAACATGCAGAATAGCACAATTGACCTGCTTTGTTCTGGCCTGCTTGGATAATTAGGCATCTCTTAATTCTGCAACTGTTGGTGAGGTGTAATGACACATGCAAATAGCCCATGACTTCAGCAATGGGTGGGTACTGTTCTACTGGCTCTCAGCTCGTGGCTTTGAGCAGTAAAGAGAGCAGTTGTGCTGCTGAGCCACAAGCTATTTCCCTAAACACCTTCAAATTCTCTAATTAAATCCTTAACACAGAATTTTGCAAACTCAGTCTGCCATTTATCCTTAAGGAGTTTTGTGCTAAGTAGAACTCAGTAAAAAATAAAAAGATTGAGGTTTCATAAATGTTCAAATGTACTTCCCTCTTCAAACATTGCCTGCAGCCTGTATACTCTAAGCATTAAACAAAAACATTAAAAAAATCTTAAGTTGTTGTGTAGTTTTGTATTGAGGTAGACTCTGATAGGAAAACAATAGGATTGCATGCATAAATAATAATGTTGCACACTGGTACAGTTATACCTGCATCTGCTTGACCTTCAGCTGTGGGGGGCCTTTGTCAAAAGATCAGCAGCATTTATGCAGTCCTGTTGAGAATGAGGTGGATACTTGCCTTTTCTGTTCAAGAAGTTTGAGTTTTGCTGAATTTACATTTCTGCAGAGATCTGAGAAATCACTGTCAAATTTTAACTGCCTTTAAAATGGGATTGCAAACTCACAGTTTTAATAGAAGCTAGTGCCATTTTTCTCAGATGTCCTCTGTGTAGCTCAAATATATCTCTCTGTAGGTGCTACCTTGACAGATGTTAAAAATATATTGATAGATAAATGGAATTCTGATTTCAATGAGCTAAAGTTAGTAATTTCCATATTAGGGGTTTTTTTAGACTTCTGTAATTGTGTTTATAGAAATAATTATGAGAATTGGTTACTCTGTAAGTATACCTACACTTTACAACAATGTTTTTAATATAAATGGTTTCTGCAAAAAAAGTGTAAATAAACAGTTAATGAAAGTGATGCAAAATGTTCAGTATTATTAACTGCAGAACATACTCTCGTTTTTCTTTTTTCTTTTAAAAAGCGTATTCAGTATGCAAAAACAGACTCTGATATCATCTCCAAAATGCGTGGGACTTTTGCTGATAAGGAAAAAAGAAAGGAAAAGAAGAAAGCCAAAACTCTGGAACAGTCAGCAAACGCACCAAATAAAAAGGTTATCCAGGTAAGCTGCTCCTTTGTTCACAAAAAATAAAAACAAAACAAAAATAAACCACACACCCACATAAAAGCTATTCTAAATAATTTTTTTTAGGACTTTATGTTGGCTTTTGTTATTTTTCAATTCCCTAAATTGGGGTCTGTGGAGAAACATGGTGATATGTGCCTGTTTAGTCTGTTTATTTCTAATGGAACACCTTTGTAAAACTATTTTGTACTTACTTGCTAGGGAGCAACACAGAATTCAGGCAATGCCCCAGGGACTACACCACAGAATCAGGTAATGTTTTTTATTTTTATCACTAAAAGCACTAATGTTTATAATTGTTCTCTACAAATAATAATTTGTTACACATGGAAACTTGAGGATTTATTTTACAGCTTTTTGTCCTATGAAGTATTTGTCTAACAGCTACATGACAGTAAACAAAACAAATCCCTTTTTTACTATATCTGGTTGACAGTAAATGAGGATCTGCAGTTTCTCATTGCTATACAGAAAACAGCACTTTTACCCAATCATATTGGATTCTTAAATTTGGGCTGTGTTTAGTATCAGTTGAAGGATTCTTATTTTTTTTTCATTGCTAATAAGTTCCCTTTAACTTACTTTGTTCTAGCAGCAGATAAGGAAAAGGAAGACAACACAGGATGCCAAAATATCTGCCTAAAAGCTTTATTTAAGGAGTTTGGGGGTTCTCTGCTCACTTTTTCTTTTTTCTCACGAGTGTCTTATTTTCCAAGGGATTGTGTGGAGATATAGGAACGACTCCTTACACTTCATTAATCTTGTCTGCTCAGTGACCTTCTAAATGATTCATGTTAGAAGCAAAAGTGGTACAGAGCCAGGATTTGCAGGAGAGCAAGTACCATAGAAGAATATCTTTGCCTACTGTGCCCTGCATCTTTCTTGACTACTGCCATTTCATACATAATCAACAGGGGAAAAGGTCTTGATCCTTGGATTTTCAGGCACAATATGTGTATGTCAGTTAGCATCAAAGCACAGCAATGAGTGTTTGGGGATTTCTTTGAACTTCAGAAGTTTGTTTTCTAATGGCACTACCTGGAATATTTCCATCAGTAGAAGGAGGTGGTTCTGCTGAGGCTTTTTATTTGGCACTGCTTTGAGGATGTTTGAAGTTGGAGCGTCCAGTTTATTTTTATTTTTATAATGTGCTTGATGACTTGAAGATTCCAGTATCAGCAAATGACTACTCAGCCTTGTCTGTGGTGGGTGGCTACAAATTCATATTAGCAGGCAAATCTGTTACAAGACTAAAGCTCTAAATCTAAAGGGGTTTCTAATTAAGAAATTTTAATTGAGCTCTGTAATAAAACCATGTGGGTTTTGATTGCCCAGAGATACTCAGTATTTTGGTAGTACTGCAGGTAAACAGGGCTTGGCTTCCCACTGCTTTGTGGAAGGGTGTGAGTCTTCCATACATTCTGCCACTGCCTCACAGGTGTCTTGGATAGCCCTGCAGCCTCTGCTTTGGCACCTGGGTGTGGAGAGTACTGCAGTGTCAGCTCTTGACTAGTTGAGTTCAAATGTGACATCCAAGACAGTATGGTATTGTGATTTTTGTGGAAGTAAGAACCTCTCCAAATTAATATATCCATGTAAAAGAATAAAGGGACTCTGCCTGCATATTGATAAAGGTGTGATGAAGCCCAGATAGAATGTTATGAGCAAAACTAAAGAAATGTGAGTCTTGGTTCAAATAGTCATGCAGACAGATGCAAAGGAACTGTATGCAACTATGTATAGTCTTCTGAGCTTTGATCTTCTGTTGTTGCAGGTGCCTGATAACCCACCAAACTATATCCTTTTCCTTAATAATTTGCCTGAGGAAACAAATGAGATGATGCTGTCCATGTTATTTAATCAGTAAGTTTTGAATAGAAATTATTTCTCCTTTGAATTCTTCTGTAACCTGTGTGTGTTTTCTCAGTTGGCAAGCTCAATTTTAGAATAAGAGTTTTTTCTAAAGATATTTCAGTTGTTTGTCTTACTGCCAAAGTTACAGATGTCAGTTCTGATGTCTTGGTTCAGAAAGCAAATCTGATCTTTTTCATAGCTGGTTTTGGTTGTGTAATTTATCTGCTGTCAATTTGCACTGGATTTAAGCTAGTGGCTGTAATACTGAAGTCTTTAGTACAGCAGAAGCAGTTTTAAAACTAGCTAGCATGCTTCTGTATGTGTACAACACTGATTAAACTGCTTCCACATAATGTTCCTTAATTGAGGCATAGTTCTAAGGATAGAACATGTAAAACCCTTCAATTTAAATCTTTCATTAGTAATAACTGTTGCACTAGTAGATCTTCTGATAAGAAGCTGAAGAGAGATGTGTTATTGAGCTAAGAAGTATTTTTTGACTCTCACCTTATTTTAAAGGTTTCCTGGATTCAAAGAAGTGCGCTTGGTGCCAGGGCGCCATGACATCGCGTTCGTGGAGTTTGAAAATGAGAATCAAGCAGGGGCTGCTCGAGATGCTCTCCAAGGATTCAAGATCACTCCATCTCATGCCATGAAAATCACTTATGCAAAGAAATAACTGTATGCTCCTGTAGATCAGATCACCTATCCTGTGGATAGGTGTTTTTTTTTTTTTTTAAACACTGATGCTCTGGTCAGCAAGCATGTTTGCTTTTCTCTGCAGAAAACATAAGACTCGAATAGAATTGCCACAATGACCAGGGCACATGTAAAATTTCCACAGATCACCTGGATAGTAACTTTTTCTGTTGAAATACTAATTTTTATAAAATAAAATATAAATATGCTGTTTTCAAGCCATGTTTTTTCCTCAAGTCTGTCTCATTATTAATTAGCCTTGCAGGGCTTTATTCAGTTTAAAAACTTTGAAGGTGATCCTTATTTCTCAGAAGTGAGAGCTAAAAATAGCTGTCTTTCCAGAGCAAAAGATCAGGAATACTGAATGCCAGCATATTCAGAATAAATACAGCATTCAACTCATTATCCAAGGGACAGCTGTTTTTCACTTAGGAAATACAGCTTATCACTAGTGGTTTAGATGGACCTTGCATATAAGCAGTTCAACCAAAAAAAAAAAAAGAAAAAAGTGTATCAGGTGTAGGAAGATGTGGGAAACAGGAATTTGAAAACGGAAAACAAGGAAGTCAATGGAAGGGATGCCAAGATCAGGGTAATGAGAGGTTTAAAAAACCAAGTCAGTATGGGGTTGGGGTTTTTTGTATCTGTGTGTTATTTCAGGGGGGGATATGGCTATGTGGAAGCTGAGTGTAGAACTAACTGGATCTGAAATTGGTGGTGGGGACAGAAAGTTGAAATTTTGAGAGAAATGCAAAGAAAGAAGAATTCAGAGACTGATGGCTTGTATCTGTATTTATCATGAAGAGAGAATAGAGGTGATAGCAGATGAGGCAAGGCATAAGTGTTGATCTTTCTGAGTCAAAGACTGAAGGCAAAAAAGGCTGAAAACAGAGATGGTCACATCAGGGTGAAAGTGGGGGAAACTGTTTTAACAGAACTACTTTTATAGAATTTAACCAATGCAGTCTCTGTAGGAACTACTTGTAACATGTAACAGAGAAGAAACAAATTTTTCCATGTGGTCTAAATGAGTGGATTTAATTTCTCTTTTTGCTGCTGTGGCCAGGAACTGGGGGAACACATAAACCCCTCTTAGAATTTGAACACTAAGATGTCTGGGAGAATTGTCCTTGCTAACCTGCAAAAATCCTCACCATATGTCACTGTGCCATGACCTGGAGAAGAGAGGGAGATAACAATGGGGCACTGACACAACTTAGGAAGTGGGCAGGTTGCTGAGGATGTTAGTTGTGTCAGAAAGGGATCTCTGTTTCATGTCACTGGAAAGGGAACAATAATCAAGGATGATAAAAAGCTATATTTGCTCACCATGACAAGGTGACCTCATCAAGGAATGGGGCTTATTGCAAAAAGGCTTCTGTTATCCACTAATCTGGTTTTAGAGTGGCCAAGAAAATCTTCACAGAAACCAAGCTATACTCACTGTAAGAGAAAAATTAGAAGCTATTTGATTTCATTTAGACTTTGAACAAATAGCTTGGCTCTAATGTATTCATCTCAGTATAGAGAAAGTTCAAATACTGGCCCAATGACAGAGGCAATTAAGCTGGTTTTATTTCACGGTATTAAACTTACTTTGCTGAAGAAACTGAGGCCTTCTGAAACAGAACAGCTGTGTTCATCATCCTGAAATGCACTGTCTTCTTTCAGTTCCTAGTACATCACAGAACATCAGCTACACATCAGAGATTTTAGTTTTTTGGTGCTTGGATACATTTAACATCATAATTTTCTTAAACCAGCACTCCCCTAAACAGTGTGTGTCACCAGCACAAGGGGGACCATGTTCTTGGCCTTCAGTATTCTTGCTCCTGGAGCCAAGCTGACTATTCAGTGCCCATATCTTGCACCTTCTGAAAGCAGTTAAATTTAGGAATGGGTGATGCATGGAAAATAGGAAAAAAGAAATTAAGTCCTCTTGCATTTTATTTGTGCCCACAGAGATGGGAACGTTGCTACAGTGTCATGTTTGTATAAAATTGAGCAAGTGACCACACACTGAATTTAAACTATTTTTGAATAACTGTACATGCTAAACTTGCCTGCTAAACATGGATATAGATATTACACACATGAAAGCATGGCATTAATGAGATTGATACGTGTTTTATGACTACTTAGTGCTACCTAAGTTTCTTCTGTTGGAACTTGATTTGTTTGCAAATGCAACCTATAGGTGTTAACTTATGCATAAATGGAATGTAGATGTGATCCTTGAAAATACAGTCTTTACGAGACACAAAAAAAATTGTATAACACCTGATGTGGCATTCACCCATTGATTTTTTTTATTAAGTTGATTTTTTTCTTTAAGTTCTTTAAAAAAGGTAGTTTGCAATAGAAAAGCAGCTGTTTTATATAGTTCCAAAATTCACCAATATGTAATGAAATTCCCTTCCAACTTGGGATATGCATATAGATTAGATGGTAAGAGACAACTTTATGTGCCAGCTCTGTCTCATTCTTTGTGAATTATAGCAGCTCATGTTACTTGCAGATTTAAGAGCCAACAAAATTGCTGGGCCTTGGTTTCTCCGTCTCTTTGCTACTCCTTAGGGTTTAAGTAGATTTACTCCTCATTCATGAAGCAGTAAGGTAATTTTCAGCACTGCACATGCATTTTAATCTCATTGACAATTTGTAACATGCTAATTCAGAGTGGAGCCTTTTCCTGGTTTCAAGAGCTTTGTGGTCTATTAAACTGTGTTTGTATCTGTAAGAATGCAGCTGCTTCATTAGCAGAAATCACTCAGAATTACAATGTGCAAGGTCAAGAATACAAGGCTTTATTGATAGCATTTCAGGAATAATGAGCTTTATTTGGAGGGGGAGATAGAAAGGGATGGAACTTAAAAAGGAGTCTTTAAATGGTGAGTTTAAAGCTCCTGGAATATATTTATCAAATGTGCAGGCCAGATTACTGTTTTCTGCCACAAGGAATGTTTCTCAAACAAACTACATAAGTCAAGGTCATTGGTACAGATGGTGCTAACAATTGGTTATTTACAGCTGGAGTTTTTCTACTTGAAAAGGCATTTTCCTCACATTAAAGGCATTATCTGTTGTGATCTGAGAGAAGTCCAGGAGAATAAAACCCAATCAAGCAAAACCAAAACTGATACAGTATATGTCTGTACGGCCTCACTTCAGATGGTCAGAATGCAGTACAAGTTAAGTCTGGGACAAAGGTGCTGCCTTTATTTACTGGTTGCCAAAAAAAAAAAAAAAAAAAAAAAAAAAAAAAAAAAAAAAAAAAAAAAAACCTCAAGAATCCGACAGACTGCAAGTCACTTTTGGATGCAAGTAACAACTTCCAGTGCTTTTCATGAAAAAAACCCAAAAGCCAAACCCAACAAAAAACCAAACCAACCACAAAAACCCCTGGAGACAATACCAACACCAAAACTAAATGTTAAGTATTTCTGTAGCTTGCCACTACTGGAAAAACCCACACGGTGGAGATATGGAAGAGTCTTGGTGGTTGTGCTCAAGGCTATTCTTATACCTTCAGACTTTAACTAGATTTTCACATTGATGATGAGGTGGAACTCACCACTGGAACCTGATGGGTTTTGAGGAAAGCTTTGTTTTGGGTGAAGAACATCAGAAACCCTTTGAAAGCGCTTTTTGCTTTTTGTGTTATGAGAATATGAGTTCTGCTGTCATTGTACTCCACTGAGTTGACTTTGGTGTCCAGAGAAAATATGTTAAAACTGCCGAATTTTACCTGGAAAAGCCGTGGTCAGGTTGCAGGATGGGCACGAAGCCACCGGGTGGCAGAGGAGACTGAAGGAACTGTCACTGTTAGTGTAACAAAAGACACAGACTCCAAAGGCTGGGTTTGCAGAAATTCTACCTTTACTACAAATTCTTCTTTTATACACTGTTCCGATCCAATTGGACCGGATTGGTAAATTAATCAATACATTTCACCCGGTTGGCTAGCTAGCTCAACGTCCTAGAACAAGAAAACAGAAAGTAAGAAAAATCAGCACCTGTAGGTTGTTTAGACTAAAGCTATCATTGTTTATTTAAAACTGCTCAGAGTCTCACAAACTTAGTTTTCTCACTCTCTGACCAAGCTGTGGTAACCACGAGGAACCGAGAGCTCAGCGAGTGGCAGTGCCTGGGTTTGTGCTCCCGGCTGGGAAGGAGACCTGCAATAAAGGCACCTGAGCTCCTCGTTGGTATCTCCTGGTGGATTTTCCAGGCACTGGAAAAGCAGAGAGAAGGGAAGAGTCCAGCAGATCTAGTAACAGACCGAAGTATTCTGCTGGCCAGCTTAAATTGCTACACAAGTATTGCATTGAGAAGGCAGTGCATACTCTAATGCACACTTACAGGGTCGACTTGGAATAACATCTGTGTCCAAAAGCAGCATAGGCTTTCAATCTTTGTCCTTTTTTTCCTCTTTGCTTCTTATCCTAAGTTTAAACTATTGAGTACTTTAAAGAAGGTGAAATGAAAAAAAGAGATCCGATTATTTCCTCTTCTCTGATGTACTGAAAGCAGAAATATTGGGGTTTTTTTCTAGAAGACTATTCCCGTTTTCCTGTTGTGTGTGAGGGGGTCTCCTACTCTGAACTCTGCTGCCTTTCCCCTCACTAACTCTGGCACGGTTATATTTGCACTTGAGGACTGAAAGAAAGTGGAAAAAATAAATCTTCCAAGTTGCAGCAGCGTTTCCTCTGATGGAACAGTTCTGTATTCATGCTTAGTTTGATAGATAGGTTTTAATTACTTTTTTTTGCTTGATTAATAGTGAGAGATATTTGTGCTGCAGCTCATTACTTGAGGTCTCTGCATCTGTCTAGACCCCACAAATTACCAGTGCCCACCAAAAGCCTGGAGCTGAACAGAGCCCCAGGTGAGCCGGGTGAGGGACACAGTGGAGGAGCAGTATTGTCCATTCTGCTCTCTCTCTGTGCCTTGGGGTGGACTGGAGCACCTGGCACATAACTTGAGAGAAGCTGAAGCTGCCCCATTAACTTACAGTGAACCTATTCCTCGTTCTCTCTGTGAAAATTCAGCTGTTAATGTGAAAAATCCCGCAGGGCAGTGGCTGGTAAGGGAGCGGCAGCCAGCTTGTTAATGTGTCATTAACAAAGTCCAGTTATTCTTTTTTAGCATCAATGAATAATCTAGTTTCTCACTCCATTGCAAGTGTTAATTAGCTAGTTAATTAGTTAATTAGCTCTGTGTGACTGGTTAACAACAGTTGCCTGGAGACCTGAGGCTTTGCACGTTTGGCAGGAGTAACACCTTTTTGGGATTCCTGGATGATAGCACACAGAAATCAAATACCAAGGGAAACACAGGCAGCACAAGTCACTGAAAGAGGAGGGTGCTAGGAAATAATTGCTTGCTTTGCATTTTGAAGCTATTTCTGGTTTAAACCACTTTTCAAAAGCGAGTGAGTGGCAGTGTCAGTGAGCCAATGTTTTCTCTTGCAGGTAGAGACTGGGACACGCATCCATTCCTCTTGTTCTGGAAATGTAATTTATGGCTGAACTGTTCTCTGATTCATAAAAAGCAGGAAAATCATTCATCTAGGTCCTGATGCTCTGTTGTGATTCCTTTCATGTTTAGAGTAAAGCTTACCTGATAGGTGCTAACCCTTCTTCTCTCCAAGCTGCAAATTAAAGTAATTAGCAAACAAAGCCTCTTGCAGATTTTCCATTGAAGCTGCAAAAATACAAACAGACAGAGAAGCATCAAGGCACTTTTTCTTCCTTGTTTCAACGTTATAAATGGCATCGATCATTTTACGGAGTTAATCCTGCAAGGTTAAAAAACCCTAAGAGCAGAAATGGTGTGAAAAGGGTCGGCTGTGAAAAAAACCCAGGGTGAGTGTTAATGCAAGTACTCTGGTCGTCAGCGATTCAAGCAAACAAGACACTTAGTGGTAGGTTGGCTGAAGAATATTTCTATAATAGAGAGAAATGAAGTGTGCAGCGTGGTAAATGCAATCTGAAGAGCCATTTCCTGGCAACAATTTCTGTTTGTGTCATAGCCCACCATTAAAGAAAGCCTGGCTGTATGTTCCTGTGTTTTTGCGCTGAGACTTTCCATTCTTTGCTGTGAGCTACAGCGATGTGGGGGTTCCTGGGGGGAAATGTGACTTTCTAGGAAGTGTAGATGCTAAAAAAAGCAAAAAGTTGCTTCTTTGCACATGCAGAGTTTGGCTTGAAATAGCAGCCCAGAAATGAAAAAGAAAAAGAAAGTTCCTCAGGCATGGTTTAAGTTCAGATTTGTTTGGGAGAACAACTAGGTGACTGATTTTTTTTCCATTAGGCATTTAGAGGTGCCTCCTTGGCTTTTAGTGTTTGACCAAAACCTGCCAGGTTGTTTAAAGAGACAGGTTGTTCAAAGTTTCACAGCAATTTCTTTTGCTTGCTTTACTGCACCATGGGCATACCTACCACTGCCTTTCATTTTCTGTAATTTTTAACTTATTTTCTTTCAGTGTCTCTTGTTCTTGGTTGGATTTAAAGGTTCTGCTGCTCAGTCATGCTGAGCTCCTGCTTTGCATTACAAGGAGCAGATGTTTTTATACAGCAACTGTTTTCATGCCTAATCTGGGGCTGAACTTGTTTTTACAAGTCATACTATTGCAATTGTAGCAAACACTAAAATTTGGGCACAATTTCTGTATAATCACATAAATAATCTAGTTAGTAGCCCAGATTTTTCCTGTTTTCTAATGGTGTTACAGGCAGCTATGAAACACAACTATTTTTCTTATTATATTTGTACTTGATGTTAAATGAGTCATGAAGTGAGGCAGTGGATAGAGAAGTTTGAGAGAAGGAGGGAAAACTAGTGTCATCCTTATCTTCATTGAATGAGTCATAAACTCCTCTCCCTCCATGAAACTCCAGCTCTACAGCTGGAAACTTTTATTGGAAGTAAAGATGTAAAAAAACAATCCTACCCCACCGAGTTACAGTCCAAATATTGCTGTGGGTGTAAACATTTCAAAATCATCCTTGTCTGAGCTGCAGCATAAACAATCTGTGCTCCAGCAATGGTTTTTCACACTTGTCTCTGCTAATGAAGCGTGCAGGATTTTCAATCTACCTGACTTCTTGTTCAAGGGTGTTTTGTTGTGATTTTTGGTTACTGAGTTATTACTATTTGATGGGAGATACTGTGGAAAAAAAATGTTGCTATTATAAGAAAAGCAAAAGCCAAAATGCTCCTCAAATGAAGTGTCTTATCTTCCCTTCTTAGGGATTTCTTCAGAAACAGGCTATGTTCTTTTTTCTGTAATTCTTATTGGCAAAGGTTGCAGTGTTCTAGAGGCCAAGACATATCAAGGACAATTAATTTGTGGAGGCTAAGAGTTGGAATGATAAGCCTGGCCATGAGGAAAAAGAAGTGAGGTTATTTAAGGTTGTTACAGATCAATTAGTAACAGTTTGGTGAGGGCAAAAGAAACAATAATCAGAAAAGTTTTTATGAAATGCTCAAGGTGATAGTTTTACTTGACAGGGAAGTTCCCTTTTCAAATTTTGCTTCAGGCATCTCAGTGGCATCTGGTCTGATCTCGCAGGAAGGTTTTCAGTTCAGCCTCTGATCCGAAAAATCATTTTCTCATTCTGCCATCAGATCTTCTGAGACTCATATTCCTCTCTTCCTCTTTCCCACATACCTGCTGAGTACCAGAGTACTGAGCTATGCTGCAAGAATGGCTCTGCTTTAGGGCGTTGCTGCAGCTGTGCAAGTGGAATGACATTCCTTGCCCTTGGTCCCAGCTTGCCCTTAGTTCCAGAGAGAAATGCAAGAGGAAATCTGCTTTTGTGTTCCTGGCTTTTAGCCTAGAAGAAGTGATGCCCATACTTGGGTTTCATCAAGGAAAACTGCACTGTTCCACTTGCACTGCCAGCTCTGAGATACTCACTCTATGGTACAGCTATTATTAAAGAGATGTGAGGTCATTCTTCAAAAAAAAAAAAAAAAATCCCACTAGCTGGAGCGTTGACAGCAGGGTGGTCCTGTTAAGGGATACACATTTCCTGACATGCACAGGAATGTATGTTCTCTGAAACCCTCATGTAGACCCAGATCTCCCCAGCCAAAACTTTCCTTGTGACCTAACAGCTTAATTTAGATGCTAAAACAAGCATCCCCATTTTTAGAAATCTAATTTCCCTTGGGCATGGTTTGAAGCCATCTCTTGTTTAGATGGTAAATAGAACCATAAATGAAGTGCTAGTGATTAACATTTACCTTGGCAACAAACAAACAGCTCATTTTGGAAAAAAAAAAAAAAGAAAAAAGCTGACTTTTTCTGGATCAGAGTGTATTTGGGTGGGAGGGTTTGGAAAGCAGGTAAAAGTGTGAGATGAAGCCCTTATTTTATAAATTTCATCTTACAAGACAGATTTTCTTCACGCTTACAAAGCCTGTTGATTGATATGGCAGATAAATGTAGTGTGAATATTCATGACTGAGTAATATCAGTAACCATTAACTGCTGCTGCCACAGTGAGAGCTGAGCTGCTCTCATGGCTTTGTGCAGCCAAGGTGGAATTTGGGGGATGGGATAGCAGAATGACACATTAATGGGAGATGGAGGTGCAAGCATAGTCTGGGTTATGAAAGTGAGGTGGTTCCAGAAAACACTGGAATTTCTTTTTGTGCTTGAACAAAGCTCACATTTGCCTGGATGTCACTTAGATTTGTGTCGTGTCACATGAGAAAGGAAATACCGAAATTTATTACAAGTCTTTGCGAGGGGCAGGAAGTGATGACAAAGAACCAGTGAAGAGAAAACCATTCAGAACTGTTTGCTAATGATTCTCTAAGAAATGTATTTCTGTGGGAAAAATACTGCACTGTACAAATTAAATCTGTTAGTGACAAAGTGAAACTGATGCCTTGTGAAGGCTGACCTAGAACAGGGACTGGACAGAGCTAAAGAATCAAGTAGGGATTTATTAGGAGAGCTCAGTGGATCCATCTTGGGCAGCACAACCCAAAATGGTCACAAAATGTACAAATGGTCACGAGGTCTCTCACTTTTATAATTTCTGCTCCATTTGCATATTAGGGTTAATTGTCCAGTTACAGCTCCAGCCCATGCAGTCCCATCCTGCTTGTTTTTCTCTCTCCAGCCCACGTTGTTTGTGCTCTTGGGCTGAGATTTGAGTTATTTGTCCTTGGTCCTCAGCTGGAGCAGGAAGTGTTTTGTCTCCCTGCTCTGTGAAGAGAGCTCACCATCCCCTGATATGAAGCCCAGACCCACACACTAAAGCAGCACAGAATCTGAAAAATATAAAAGCTAAAACCTGAGGCATCAAAACTAAAAAGATATCATTGCAGAAAAGTGTGGAAAAGTCATGGAATGCTCTAAAGCCTTGAATACAAATCTCTGCCCAGTACAGGGCCAAGAACCTGGCAATCTATAGTAGAAGTTACTCCTTGGGGCAAATATTGTAATGTTTTCAGAACTGGCCATAGCTAAGGAAGAGCAAAACCAATTTTAATGAAACAGAGATAAAGCTGATCTTCTTCTAAACACAAATAGCAACGATTCAACTCATGGGAATGGAGGGCACTGCAGACCACGAGTAAGCTCCACATGGATGTGAGTGACTTGATTTTAAAAAGCCCTGATATGGAGTGCAGCAAAATCAGTCAAATCCAGAGAGGGCTAAAATGTAAATATTTTACTGATTGAGAGAGGAAACTGGCAACTGCATATTGGCACAAACCTTTGAAGGGGTGGTGGACAGGGTGTTTCAAACAATGTCACTAACAGTGGCAGCTGGGACAACTTAAACTCTTGTTTATTTCTTCCTAAGAACATTTTCACTGAAACATATTGCTCTAAGTACCTGGGTGTATTTGTGGCTACCAGGTATGGTGGACTCTGTTTGGATGTTTAAAGTTTGAGTTTTTTGGGAGGGTCAGCTCACTTTTCAGCAGGGCCAAAGAATAATGATGTAAATGATCTTTCTAAGTATTTTCTTAAAGTCTTCTTTTGGTAGAGTATTTTAAACAGCACAAAATATTGCATGACACAGTATGCAGCAATAAACAGCTTTTCAAAAATCTGCTCATTTGTAAAGCTGGTGTCTCTAAAACCAGCAAAGTTTCAGCCTTGGCATGTGTGGAGGTTATGCAACATCAGAATATAAAACATTTAAAGATTTCCAGGTATGTCCTTTCAGGCTGATGAACAATAATTCACTCAGAGGTGATGGTTTTCCATCAGAAAGCAGTAAAGCAGAAATACAGGATGGGTAAATGTTTGCAGGAGGGCAGGAGGAAAGTAAACATGTTTGTGATGACTGCTTATCATGAGCTGGCTGATGAGGGCAGCCACAGATGTCACAGAATATTTTTGTTCTTTCTGCAGTCTGTTTACGTATTTTAGTTAAGTGCATTAAAGCCTTCACTCAGATACAGTA
The DNA here is from genome assembly GCA_013397155.1 of Irena cyanogastra. Lineage (NCBI taxonomy): Eukaryota > Metazoa > Chordata > Aves > Passeriformes > Irenidae > Irena > Irena cyanogastra. The sequence goes on from VWZV01016803.1 coordinate 34,481, forward strand.
ACTCTGCCTTGCATCACTCCATGCTGGAAAAATAGACTTTTTCCAGTGAATTAGAATGAACAGATGCAGTTTCAAATAGCTGGCAGATGTTAGAAGCAAGTGAGCAGGAATCTGTTTGAAGGGCCTGCCTAGGAGACTGAGGTCTCCCTGGAATTAGGAGAGAGGGAAGGAACTGAGTAGGATTTTCCCAAAGAAATGGCAAACATTGCTGTACTGATTTTTTTTTAGCTTAGGTGAACAAGCTCCTTATGAATTCCAGAAATCTATTCTCTTACACCTCCCTCTGGGTTATTTTGTTTTATGTTTTTTGCTTGCTTGTTTTGCAGCCCAGGTGAGACTGCTAGCTTGGATATGTATTTAGGGCATAAGAATGGTCAGTAAAAAGTCTCCAGAAGCTATCTAATATACAAGTAGTTTTTCTGTTGTATCTTCGCAGAAATAGAATGAGAGAAGACAAATGGAAATAAGGTCCATGTGAAAAAGACAGCAGAAAGAAAAATTTAATTAGTATAACTTATATTTTTGCACCTCTAGAAAAGCTGGTTCTTCCTGCCCAGCAGTGTCACAGAAGTTTTTAGCAATCTCTGGATTGCTGCTGGATTAAAAACTGAAAATCACTGTTGTGGGCAAGGTGCTTGAAATGATGCAGATCACCTGGTTCATTATTTTTCATAAGGTATTACATGTGAACCACTAAGAAACTCAGTATTTTATAGAAATCCATTTTCAGTCTGCTTGTGAGACCCTGCTGTATTGTTGCTCTGCTCTGCTTCTTTGAGAAAATATGTCACAAAGAATGTTATTCTTCTTGAAGGAAAATAAAAGCCCAAAATCATAGACCAACAACACTAATTAGGCAAATTTGACTGTGTAAGGTGGGAGTACAGAATGGACTTTAAAGAAAGTGCTTTGCTTTTTGTTATTACAAATGGATAGAAAAAGGCACAGTCATTCACCATGGGAGCTGAGGCTCCTGATGTTAAAGGTAAGGATGGTAAAACATGGGAGTTTTAGCTCCTCACTGATTACTGAGGCTGGAAGTCAGCTCAGGAGACCATTTAGTCCACCCCCCTCCCTCCAGCAAGATCAGCTGAGTAGAGTTTTTCGTGGCAGTGTGGGGTTGGGCATAGTCTCTCTCCAAGGATGGATATTCCAAAGCTCCACTGGGCAACCTGTTCTAGACTTCTGTCAGCCCCTGAACCTTTTTTTTTGGTACCATTTCCTGTTTAATATAGAATTTACTGTACTAAAATTTATGGTTATCTTGTGTGGCAGGAGTGGGCTCATTCAGCCCCACATTGGGCGCCACGTGTGGCGTTTCTCTCACCCGCCCACACGGTGTTTACCCGGTCGGCTGCAGAGCGGTGGGGACCAGCGTGCCGGGGTCAGAGACTCGGCAGCGCGGCAGAGAGAAACAGCCAGAGCGTGGTTTGGCTTGCTGGGGCAGCGCTTCTGTTTGCGTGCAGTCAGAGGCAAGAGCAAAGGAAGGCTCAGTCCCGGCTGTATTGTTCTGAGGATTTTTATTCTTCTTTCCCTCTAAAGGGACAGCGGCAAGTGACCTCGAGCCACGCCCGAGATGGAGTTATAAAGGGGGCAATTACCTGGGGGATAGAACCTAGGGTGGCCAATAGGGGTATTTAGGGGGAGGGATGAGAGGTGGCAAAGGGCAAATGGGGGAACTTAGGGTTAGAAAGAGGGTCTAGTGGACAAATCACCTGTGAAAGTTCTGGTGATTGATACAGAAATTTCCTGAAGAACCGGGGCAGGGCTGAGGTGACAGACAAAGACAGGGGGAAGATTGACAGGTGAAGTGGGGAGGAGAAGGGTGATTGACACCTCTGACAGACAGGTGAAATGGCGGGAAAACTTGGACAAAGGGGCTCAGGGAAGGATCCACTCTGGGAAGGGCAGGGGGTACACAGGGGCAAACCATTTTATAACTAATTAACATAGAAATGCCTTAATAAAAAATAGAACAATCAAATAAACTCGGAAACAGAATACTACAATCTTGCCCAGTCACTGTGCACCTCTGAGAAGTGTCTGCCTCCCTCCTTACTGACCGTGCTCTGTCCTTCTGCCCTGCTTTTACATCCTCACTGACACCCCTAAGCCTCCTTTTCTCAGCTTTTCCCATTCTCTCCTCACGTGTCTGCTGCTCCAAGCCCCAGTCATTTGTAGCTGCCTGCTGGCCTCACTCCAGGGTATCTGTGTCTCTCAGAGCTGGAGCTGGCAGTGAAGATGTGAGCGAGCTCTCTTCTAAATGGTAGCGCAGTACTGAGAGGAGGTTGGCTATTGTAAACAGAGAGGGAAAGAGAGACTAAGGATCAATATGATGCCCGCCATCAGTTAAAAGACAGTCAGTAGAAACAGAGTAGAAAACCATTTCATGGCAGCCTTACTTTATTTTTGAAATAGAAATGCTGAGTCTAGAGAGTACGCTGATTGTGTTAACACTTTCATTATTGAGAAGGTGGGGGAATTATTCTTGCAGCAGGACCTAAGATGAGCCTAGCTTCAGTAGTGGTGTTTCATCCACAGCAAAAAAGACACTGTGTATCTTCTGAGTAATTGGAGTTACACTACAGGTCCTTGCCACTGGAAAGAAAAAAATTCTGTGCAAATATCTGTGGGAAGATATACAAATGATTTGGCATTAAATCTGTACTGAGTCTAGCCCAGCTGCCCTGCTTTGACTTGTAGCTGATGTTAAGCTATTTATCAGGGTTTTTCCTATCACTTTATTGTAGTTGATGCTACAAATTCCTGATCCAAATTTATTTAATGCTCTTTATAATAGTAGCTTAGTCCGATATGATCTGTGAAATCCACATGACTTTCACAAGATTGCACATACTCTCGTGGTTTCCAGGGCAAAACTAGATATAATCAGATCTCTTCTGGGATTTATGCCTCTTGACCTGACTCATTGCTGGGAGACCAATGAGGTCTTTCCAAGCTCTTAAGATTGTGGAGCTTAGCTCTGCCATACTTTTCTGCACCCCTCTGCTATCACTTGTGAAGGGTAAAGAGAGGAGATGCTTTCCCTTCCCTTTTGAGGCACTGCTGCCAGGCCTGTGCAGCTTTCCAACAGAGAAATGTCCTTCATTTGGGAGCAAACCTCTGCTTTGTTTCCCTACAACCAGTCTGGACCATAAAACATCTATTCTGCAACACCTTAAGTAACACAGCATCTTCCCTGAATGGAGCTTTCCTATGGCATTTACCAACCAAGCACAAGATTGTTTTCTTCCAGGGCTCTTACTCACTGTAACTAAATTTGCATACTGCATTGAAGTGATATTTTGTTAAAAGGTAACACCTTTGTTGTGTGGGAGATGGCAGCAGTTCTGTGTACTTATTTCCGCAACAACTCATTGTTTCTGGTACAAGTGGCAAAGCAAATAGTACCCAAAATGGGCAAATCCTGCTCAGGCTGTCCTGTAGCCAGGATGGGTCTTTTAAATAAAGTTCCAGTCAAACACCTAACTCCTAGAGGGAGAAATTGTTGAAAGCATTGTCTTAAAATAAAATAAATTATTGTAAATACATTATTGTAATAAAAAATAGTCTGTTAATCAAAGTGGAAATTGTCTGTTAATCCAAGTGGACAACTGTTGGCTGGCCCACTGATAGTTTCAGTATGCAACTTGACTGACAAATCTGTGAGCAGAAACATGCAATTAAATGTGTTTTCAGGGCTCTGCACTGCTGTCTTTGGTGATTCATATTGATATTCCACACCAATCTGTGCCCAAAAATTGTTACTGGATCTTTAAGACCCTACAGCTGGAGACCTTGTGTGTGTGGGGTGGGAGGTCTGGGTGCTTTGCTATGTGTCAGATGAGTAATGCTATGATTGGCTCCCACAATTCAGAGGTGAATATTATGTGTATGTTAAGAGAAGTTTTATAGATGTACAGTGATGTTTTTGTGGTGTGCTCTCCCCGTAGTCCTCTTTCCTCTCCCCCTTGTGTTGTTGTCGCTGGATGGTCTCGGTAGTCAGGGAATTTAGGGGGAGGTCAGGCTTGTAACCAGGAGGTGTGGGATGGCCACACCTGACCTCCAACTGATACCTTGTGGAGGCTGACCTAGAGCAGAGACTAGACAGAGCTAAAGAATAAAGTAGGGATTTATTAGGAGGCAGCACAAGAGCCCAGCCAGGGCTACACTCAACATGAACCCAGGATGGTCACAAAAATGCACACCCAGTCACGGAGTCTCTCACTTCTGTAAGTTCTGGTCCATTTGCATATTGGAGTTAATTGTCCAATTATCATTTTAGATTATTAAGTCCCATCCTTCTTGTTTTTCTCTCTTCAGTCTGTGTTGTTTATACTCTTGGGCCTGAGATCTGGATCATTTGTCCTTGGTCCCCAGCTAGAGAAGGAATTGTTTCGTGTCCCTACTCTGTGAAGAGAGCTCACCATCCCCTCATATGAAGCTTTTTTTTTTGTAAATGGCTTTTTTTTTCCTGTCACATCTTTTTGACACCATCTCCCATGGCACAAGGTGCATGGAAAAGGTGGCAGCCCACAGCTTGGACAAGTGCAAACTCTTGGTTTAAGAACTGGCTGGATGGCTGAGGCCAGAGAGTGGTGTTGGATGGTGTTGCATCCATTGGTGGCCAGTCACCAGAGGTGTTCCCCAGAAATCTGTGTTGGGCTCAGTCTGGTTTAATATCTTTATGGATGATCTGGGGGAGGGGATTGAGTGGACCAGATGACACCAAGTTGAGTGCGAATGTTGATCTGCTGGAGGCTAGAAGGGACCTGGACAGGCTGATGGGATAGATGGGCTGAATCCAGTGAAACCAGGTTTAACAAGACCAGGTGCTGGGTCCTGTACTTTGGCCACCACAGCCCCCTACAGCACTACAGGTCGGGGGTAGAATGGCTGGACAGCAGCCAGGCAGAAAGGGACCTGGGGGTACTGATTGATGGCAGAATGGACATCAGCTAGCAGTGTCCTCATGTGGCCAAAAAAGCCAAGGGCATCCTGGCCTGTGTCAGGAACAGGGTGGCCAGCAGGACCAGGGAGTCATTCTTACCCTGCACTTGGCACTGGTTGGGCTTCACCATGAGTACTGTGTTCAGTTTTGGACACCCCAATTTGAGAAGGATGTTGAGATGCTGCAGCTTGTCCAGAGAAGGGCAGGAAGGGTCTAGAATGTGAAGGGAGCTCATGCTAAGGAGCAGCTAAGGGAGCTGGTGTTGGTTAGCCTAGAGAAAAGGAGGCTCAGGGGAGACCTTACCACTCTCTAGAACTGCCTGAAAGGAGGGTGCAGCCAGGTGGGGGTCAGTCTTTTCCCCCAGGCAACTGACAAGAGGACACAGTCTGTGTTCCCTTAGTCTGTGCCAGGGGTGATTTAGGGCATTAGGAAGATTATCTTCACAGGAAGAGTGCTGGTCACTGGAATGGGTTGTTCAGGTGGAGTCACTATGCCTGCAGGTGTTTAAGGAAAGACTGGATGTGGCACTTCGAGCTGTGATCTAGTTGACAAGGTGGTGTAAGGTTATAGCTTGGACTTGATGATCTCAAAGTTTTTTTCCAACCTAGTTGCAGGCACAGAGTTTGTGGTAACTGGGAGTGGGGCTGTGGCTGAGCCTCATCCCTGATGGGTACAGCTGTGAGCAGCAGGTGAGCAGCATTGACAGCAATGAGCCAGGGAGTGCCCAGGTGTGCTGAGCAACCACACAGGGAACAGAGGGCACACAGGTGTAAAGCATTCAAGATAAAGACTATAAAAGGTTGGACTGAAGAACAAGAAGGGCTGATGATTGTACCCTTCTGGAGTGATTTGTTGTTGTCCTGTATGGGCAGATGCTTGAAGTCTCCTGGAATTGTATGGTGATGCTCTGTGTGTTGTGGCCATCTCAGCTGTGGCATTTGCTGTGACACCTAGCTGATTCTGTGGTTTGAGACGAGTATTTTGATGCATTGTGAAGCAACAGGGCCTTCCTGTGAACAAAATAGAAGGAACCGGGAACTGGAGAGTAAATATTTTCAGTGAAATTCACTTTGTCTTATATCTGCCTTCATACTAGAGCATGGACAGTTGATAATGCTTTTTCTGGTCTTGTGGAGGTTCTCTATCTTGTCATGGCCTACCATGAAGTTGAGGTATGAATCCTAATTTTCCATAAGGCTTTGGGTGGTAGCTTGGGAGGCCTAAGACTAAACAAAGGCATTGAAATTCTGAAGCATAATTACTATGTAGCATAAATTTTCCTTGTCTGCTTTCTGTAAATGAAAAGGAATATAAATTGCTAATATTGTGCCCTTAAAGAATAGATGAGCTGGAATTACATTATTTGTTCTTAAAGACCAAGGAAATGCTGGGCATTTCTCTGATGTGCATTCATGATGCTTACAGAGGTAAAAAACCCTAATTATCCTCAAAAGCTTGTATGGATGCTTCTTAAATGGGAGTTCTGGTATAGTCGAAAAGCACTTTGTCAGCATTCTGAAGATTTGAAGAACTGTAAAAATAATAGTGTCATAGCCTGTATTTGTTGTGACTTTAAACCTAAGTGTGTCTGCCTTGCTAAAACTTCATTACCTTATCTGCATAAGTTAGGAACTCCAAGAGAAGCCCATCCATTTATTTCAGCCAAAATGCCACCTTGGTGCTTTGTTTAGCACTCTGAATGTGCTCTGGTCAGACAAAGGAATGGATTGATGCTCCTGGGGAGTCTGAGTGACAGAGTAAGCTGGTAATGTTTCTCAAGAGTGAGTATTTATAGAGTTGATCTTATTTTATAGCACTGTATTTAAAGAGTTAGTCTTATTTTGGATTTTTGAAGCTGTTAATACTGTGTAGCTCTGGCTGAGGGAAAAACCAGTTCAGTGTTGCTGCTTTAGTCTTCTTTCAATGCTTTAAATTTCTTTCTCTGATTATATTTTTACTTTCAAAAAAGCTGTCTCCTCCTTGAAGATTTTATCTTGTGCTTTCCTTTTTCACTGTGACTTTATTGAGACAAAGGGGCACAAGGCAAAGATATCTTTGGATGTTATCAAATTATCCTCTGGGAGATGAGTCTAAATCCATAACACTGGAATTCTGTAGCTGTAGATTTTTCTCACACAAGTTTCAAGGCTGAAATTCAAAGGATTATTGAGAGTGCTTTGTTCTTGCCTTCTTGAATTTTTGGCAGCACATGAGCTTTTAACAAGAGCTAAAAGGCCTTGTCTTTACTACTTTGAGTGATGCCACCCTTGGTAAAAGCTGCTTTTAAGTTTAACTTTGAGCAGTTGTTCTGAAAAAACTTCTCTGAAACATTTATTTCTGTAAAAGTAGTTAACTAGAAGAGTGGATTTTTTTTCAGATGCAGACTATGGTGTTCACAGTAGTAAATTGCAGAAATAATAACATGATTTAGTCATGATTACAAGGACACTTTGAGAAAGTTGTCATGATATTTAGTGCTTTGGACTGGAAAGTCTGATCTTGAGTTTCTGTACCAGCAGTTTCTGGCTTGTTTTCAGCAGGCTCTGAGGAGGGTACAACCAGATTTTAAGGAGCATATTTTTGTTTTCTTGGCAACAAGCTTTATATTTTACCAGTACTAAAAGTTATTTAAATTGAGGTCTCAAATGCAGACTGCATAAGGAGAAATGATGAGCAAGAATCTGGTTAAATATCAAATCAGTATCATAGATAGCTGAGAATAAAAAAAAAATTAACCCCATGTGTGCAAAAAGAAAAAACTAACCCCATTAACACATGGCCACCTGTAGAAGGGCCCTGGAACAGGAAAAGAAAAGGAGATTCAGTAGAAAATTGTGTCAATATTGTGTCAAAACCGTAGTTCCCTGGAGGAGTATGGGGACATGTAGGTCAATACAGCAACGAAGAAATAGCAGGATGTTTCATGGCAGCTTTTCTTCATTTAGATTAACTTTTAGTAGATTGAATTGTTCCTGACTTTTCCCCCATATCCTGTGTAAGTCAGGCTAAGTCAACTTACTGTGTAAGTTGTATTTAGATATTGCGAACTGTTAAAACCTTTTTCTAGTGTCCTGGCTTTTACATCTTCTTTTACCTAGTGCATATGGTCTGAGCTGGGTATTACTGGTTTTCTGTCTGTGGTTTATCTGGAGTTCAGATAAACCTCATTTGACACCCTGAGTGCTCTGATTAGGGAGGCAGTGCTACAGAGGATTGGAAATCTCAGTCAAGATTTTAAGAGCTGGAGCTGTTTTCTGGAAATGGAGAGCACTCGTCTGCACCACTCTGGTAACTGTACTGTGATTAAAAGTGTCAAAGAGGAGAAATTGGTAAGGAAATGAAGCTTAAAAAAAAACAAACCAAAAAAAAGCCTATAGGTTTTCCTACAGTGATATGTAGTCTTGTAGATCAAGACTGTTTTTTGAGAATTTGTCCAAACCTCAGAATGGATGTACTGCTTTCCTCTGGAGGACATGAGAAAAATAAGTAAAAGATTTTGCTAACCCTGGGTATGATGAGAAATGAAAGGCCGAGATAAGTGCTCTCAAGGGATCATTTGCTTTAGACTTCAAATTTTGAGTCTTCAAGAGACCCTCTGGAAAATGTGAGAATTCGTTTTGTTTTCCATGCTGAAAATGAGAAGAAAATGTGTAAGTTATATACAACTTTGTCCCTATGTTGTAATTTTGATTTCCAATTTCTTACAAGCCATTCCATTCTTTTTAGGATATTTCACTTTTATAATATTTTACAGCTCAGGGTTCTCTAGTTTGTGGCTGTCCATTGAGTAATGTTTTTCCTCATTTTTCAATGGTGCAATGAACATGCTAAAACAGTAGGCAACTGGAAATACTGAACTTGAGTAAATGCCTTCTCAATGCTGTAGTTAGCTGCAGGTGCTGAGCTCATCTTTTCCCACAGCTCCTGTTACAACAGTCTTGAAAACATGTGACAGCTGAAGTCATCTTACAAAAGTGCCACATAAACAAAACTCTCATAGGATTTGGATTTCTGGCTCCTGGGAGAGTTTTATACCACTGATATTAATTTTTATGGCATAAAACACAAATATGGTTGGATCTCTAGGCTAAAAGTCATCTGCTTCCCTTGAGGACTAGAATAAGACATGTAGGTTTTCAGGGGCATAATTTAAGAGTTTGCATTTGGCCTTTTGTTTAGGTGCCTAGAGAAGGATCTGTGCTCTTCCAGTTGTACACACATGGAAATCCTTGGCATCCCTATGAGGCTCATCCATATCCTTCCATCACAAATGGTAGCATGATCACTAGAGTTAAAATAAAAGCAATTGGGAGGTAAAATTGGAGTTTTTCCACCCCTGTGGCACTGCAAAAACACGGCTTCACTAGGGAAGTTGCCTTGGTACACACTGTGCACATCTCCTTGTGCTCCAGACAGGAGAGGCAGCCAGTGGCTGCACTTTGCTAGCTGGTAGCTCTGAATGCTGACCTAAATTAAAACTTCATATGCACAGGAACAGTGCCATGCCCAGCTTTGGTTCATGGCAGGGTGTGGGATAACAGGTTGCTATGGTAAAAGCTGTGGTGGTGACAAGCTGTGTGATGTCAAGCTGGTATAAGGTGGTTTTAGCAAAATGAAGAAAATATGTTGAGAGAAATATTAGGCAGATATTTTGGTGAACAATGCTCTTTATAGTTAATGGAAAGAAATACTATGCTACCTGCATTCTCTTTGGATGCTGAATCCAAACCAGATGGGGCTCACGTAAATCTCTGGCCACTCATTGCCATCAGTGTGCTCAGGCAAACAGGATCTAATTGATGGAGAAGCATCATTTCATTTTGTGCAGGCAATTCATAAATTTCCTAAGATTAAGCTGAAACACAGAAGCCTCTGAGTGGAAAAATACTGCATTTAGAGAAAAACACAAGCATGTCCAGGGAGATATCCCTGTTTTTGTTATCCAACTTTCCTGAATTGCTCCTCTTTTGAGAAGTATGCAGTAGGATGTCCCTCAGCTCCCAAGATTTGTAGAAGTACTGCGATGTCTAGTGGATTCAAACTAGGTATTAAGCTGTAAAGGAGGGGCATACAGAACCTATATCTGTTATTCAAATGAGCTAAGATAAGACTTATTTTTATTAGTGCCTAATTGTTCATGTAGTAGAATTTTTTTAATGTATTTTATTCTAAATAGTCAATCTTCCCATTCCTCACTTCATCCTGTTTACAAATTAAGGTTTTCTGACTATTTTTAGCCACTTTGTCTTTTTCAATACAGTTGTGAATAAACAGTGAGAGATATTGCCTTCATTTATTGCACTTATTGTTTTAGTTCTGAGGAACAAATACATTGGGAGATGTTGTCATCAAATAACCAAGTCACAACAAAAAACTGCTTAGAAATACACTGAGGAATTAGTAAAGCTGAGAGGACACCATGACACTTGAATGAGGTTTTTATATTTATTAGTTAATGTTATTATATTTATTAGTTAAGTTGTTATTAGTTATTAAGTTTTTCCTTGCAATTATTAAGCTGTTTTCTATGAAGGGGATGCTAAGTTGTTCGTGCTCTAGCAAGGGTCAATTTATAAAGGAATAACAGCCAAAAATGGGTGTGTGGGCTGCAAAGTGGGAACACTAGTAGTTGTCTAAAGTTCTCAGCAGAAAATGTGTGTAAAACTTGCTAGACTCTGTTAGAGTAGAAGAAGCTTATTGGTGTGGATAAAATGGTGAAAGGGCATTATAACCTTTAAAGGATATTTATTATAATAGTTGCTCACTTGTTAACCACTTTTTTTTTCTGAAGATAACTACACATGAGCTCAAAGCATGATGCCCTGTTTTAAAATTTTCTTTCTCAAAGGATGAGAACACCTTACACTTTATAGTGTTTTTTTTACAGTCTAAGCTGATTTCTTGTGAACTCTTAGCTGGGTTGAGAGAAACAGTTGCAGGTTTTCTTTAACATTTGGCCTTTTCTCCTTTCACACATCACTTTTAATTGTTGCTATAATTTCAATCCAGAAAAATTTACTTCCAAAGCTTCCTTTCAGATTTTTTCTTTTCCATCTGGTTTCTAAATTTTTTTTTTCCCAAATGGATTTTTCTCAGCCCTGCTGCATGCTGGTTGAGGAATGAAGCTTTCAAATCCATAACAAATGGATGGCTGCTGCATTGCCTCTTCTCAAAACAACATTGAAGCTAGTGAGAAGAGATTTAATGACTGCTGGGAATGTTTCACCAAGGTGTCCCTGTGCTTACCCTTTCTCTGATGTGATGTGCTCTTGCAAGGCATCTCCTTTGTGTCTTTTCATCACAATTTTATTTGTAGGGCTGAGGGAAGATGTAAATGGCCCAGGGAACTTGTGAGTCAGTACCTTAGGTGCAGAGAATAGCTGTTTTAAGAGAATATTTGTTTTCTGTACCAAAGTCTTCTTTCCCCCATAACCTGGCATGAAACTGAATGAAGCAATCAAAATGTTATGAGCAATTATGTATCTCATCTAAATACAGAGATATCATGGTTTTTTTCCTCTGCCCAGGTCCAATAATCTAGTTCTACATTCTACTTATTTTAATAAGACTTTTTAACTTTTTTTCCTTCTCTGATGTAAAAACATTTTCAGTAAAGAAAACAGACTATGGAAAGCTTAGATGATCTGGTGATTTATCAAGTGTTGGCTGCCAGGAAATGGGACTCAGGAATTTTTTTGTCAGGTGCTTTGAAAAATGTGTGTTTGCTTTCATAATGGAACTAGAGTGTAGGCAAGTGCATAAGGTAGGGATCCAGATATCTCTTTGCATAAACAACATTCCTGAAAAACATGCTGATACGCACACAGTCATAATTAGTAATTATGGCAATTTCTGGAAGAGGTGAAGATCAAATTTATCTGAAAGGAGTGCAGTTCTTCCCGCCTCTCTGCAGAAAGACGTAAGCTGGTAAGGAAGCTTGAGAGAGAACTACAGGCTACAGATTTTGTTCAGCACCCAAAATTACTTCCAGTTTTAGTTTGAAAAATCTCAGACCTTGGTCAATTTGCTAATAAAATCAATTCACCTTCTATCCTGACCTTCTCTGTGAACTGTGTCAAATTTTTACCACAGAAGAATCTGACATAACATAAAAAGCTCCTGTTATTACCACATTAGGAGCTCTTGTGCCAGAGTCATCACATTTAGTTTAGCAAAATGCAATGCAAATTTGTGATGTGGAGGTGATTGAGGACCCTGTAAATTTGTTATCCAAGCTACTGCAGAGCAAAGTTATGTTCTGAAAATGCAATTTCTCTGACTGGAAGTAGACTTGTGATGGTACATTCAGCTCTGGGAAGGTTTGTTCTGGATATTGTAGAACAGTCCTCGAGTATAAAATTAAGATTACACAATGTACTCTTTTTGAACCTACACAGGTCATTATTGCTGTTCTTGCTGCTATTTCTCCCCTGTAACTCATATCCCACCTTAATGTGGAGCTTTTATCCTGCAAATAGTAGTTTGTGGTTTAAGTCCATGTAAGTGCCTCTCTTTCATGCTGCAGAGGGCAGACAAGTGTTTGAGTCCTTCCTCAACATTTAAAGCATTTAAAGGTTTTGCTCTCTTCCCTGCATTCTTGCTGCCATGCCAGGAGAAGCCTGGCAGTGAGGGGAATGCTCTCCCTCCATTCCTGTGCCATCCAGTTGGTGCTCCTTTATGCAGTGTGTTCTTCAGTGCCAAGAAGCTGCTCTTTTCCTACAAACTACTCCAAGCTTGCCTGTTGGAGAGCCTGGGATATACAGGTCTTTTTGGGTTGGTTTTTTGTTTTGTTTTTTTTTTTTTTTTTTTGGCTGGGAAATTTGTTTGTGAGTGGGAGAGGGTATTGCAGATTTTGTTGCAGCATATATGTTGCCTAGAAAAACTTATTCCTGTTAAATAAAACCATGTAATTTCTCTAGCAGGTGTCTTCTGAGGAATTTTAAATCTCAAAATGTAGTAGTAAGGATAGATAGCATCACATATATGAGAACTATTTTTTTGTCCATTTTTCATTTTGGTTTTCAAGTGGACAGTAAAGCTTTTGAAAAGCAAAAGGTTGATCTCAGGTGTCAAAAATATTTAACACTCTTCACCAAAAGTCTGCTTCTTTTCACTTTTTTAGTTCAGCATGGACATTGATCATACATTTTGTTCCTCTAGTTCTTAATTGAGGCCTCTTAAACTTAGTGATGGAACAAATATTCCTTTTACTTGAAAGCAAATTATAGACAAGGCTAATTTTTTTTAGCATTTAAATTGCCATTTATGATTGTTCTTCTGCAAGTTTTAAGCTCAGGGCATTATGGCACAGAATGCAAATACTGTATTATCCTCATTAAAGTGGAGGAGAAATGAAAAGCTTTTGACGTTTTCCAGAATAACTGCAGTTTTCCTGTCTGAAAGATCAAATCTGGATGGAAGCTGCAGTGCCATAAGATGAGTAGGAAGAAGTAAAATTGGAGAGATTTTAGGTAGTGAAGTTTTAATGATTTATAGGAACTGACATCTTATATGCTGGTTTGGGAGTAGATACCTGTTTTTGCAGTCCCAAACACCACCTTTGTAGCTAATTGTGAAATGACTCAGCATTATCTCCCAGTATAGATTATTACACACCAAAATCTGCACCCCAGCTTTGTGCCAGCTCAGGTACAACCTGTGCTTTCAAAATTTGTTGCTTTTATTTTGGAAGGCAAGTTCTCGAGACAAAGGAATTCTTCAGTGACCTTTACAGAGGTTTCAACATTCACTAGAGTAAATATCCTGTGCTGTGGGAAGGTGAGGTTTTCTTTGTATTTTTATTCATTTTCTCTGTGCTGAACTCAGAAAAGGAACCTGCTAACTTTCAATTAATTAATATCCAATTATAATTAATTAATATTCAATGAACATTCCCCTTCCACAGGTGTTCCTGCATGATGAGGGAGCTTCCCCACCTGGTTGGAAGTGTTGGCATCCCCAGCAGAGCAGGGAGTGGTGTCAGGGGCAGGTGCCTCTGGTTCAGGTCATACCTGGATGCTGGGAGATATTTCCTTGTGCTGTGTAATGAGGCACTGAAACAGGCTGTGCTGGAGTGGTATTGCAGTTTCAGTCTGCACACCAAAGCACTTTGCTTCCTCTAAAAGTACAGGTCTCTGCTAGAAAGGTCTCAGATATTCTTCACATAACTAGAAATAAGAGATCTGAGAGCTGGGGAGGGAACAGACCAAGAGATATTTCTAAAAGAAGAAAGGTGAGGGATTAAATAAGGAGAGCTACAGGAGGAAAGGGGTCTCCGACATAAACTTCACTTGCCTGGAAATAAGTAGCAGCAAAAAAAAAAGACAAGTTTTCTTTAAAACAGACTACAGGTTCAGCAAAATGAGATAGGTTTGGATACCATGAACAAGACATTAATTCCTACTTAGGGTTCACATATTCCTTATGTGGAAGGGAAGAAACACTCCAGGTTGCAGATACAAGGAAGATATCAGCTTTATAGCGTGTAGCAAGATTTTCTTCTGTAGGTCTCCATGTACTTTGCAGAGGAGGGCCAGACCAACATTTTTCGTCCCTGCACATCTGGTTTTTGTAAATAGTCATGGCAGCCTATCAGTAACTTGTAAAAAGTGTAATGACAGGAGCTGCACTGTGCATGTTGGACCCCAGAGCAGAGTTCTGTCTTTGTCTGCACAGATTTCCATGCAGAAATATGCACTGTGTGACAGCTTCAGCTAACCAGGCACTGGAGGGCTTTTCTGTTTCCCTTTCATGTGGCTAGAACTGCCTGCTAATGCAGGAAAAGAGCAATGAGAATATGGGTGTTAGTATGAGTGAAGAAATGGCAGGTGGAGATCTGTCTTTAGGCTGTGGAAGCCCTTGTTGTATCCTGCTCTGAGTTTGTTCTATCAGCAGAACCTCAGCCTGGATAGCAGGACTATAGTGATTTTTGCATCCTGAAGTGGAATCTGAAGATGGAAGTGCTCACAGTTAAAATATACCTGTACTCTCAAGCCCACTGGGGCTTTCATCTTCTAATTGTTCATCGTGTGTGGAAAAAATCAGGCACAGCCCCAAGGGCTCCTCTGCCCTGCCAGGGACCCGTGGGAATCCTGCATGTTGATTTGCTCCTCTTGTGAGCTTGCATTTCTGGGACACAGGGCAGAGAGGAGCAGGATAGATGAACTGAGAGCTCCTTTCAGATGAGCATTGCCATGGAAACCACTGCCATCCCCCCGTGTTTGCAGATGTGTGTTGGACACTCACCTCCTGTGAAGTTGAGCTCATACATCACATTTGTGATGCAGAAGTGGCTCAGAGATCCCCGGGCTGTGCCTGCAGGAAGTCAGCACTGCTGAAATGGGGCTGGGCTGATTAATGTCTGCCTCAGCTGCTTGTGGTTTGCTGTGAGAGGGAACAAGTGTGCTGTCCTGTCAGGCCTGCTGTGGTCCCTGCTGAGGAGGAAAGCCTGCCCAAGCTTTGCTTGGGACAGGCAATCTGTGTCTCAGCTCTAGATTTGAGTTTCCTTTTGTGCCTCCATCCATCCAGCTGTAAAATAGCATGGGAATTTTGGGTTTGTTTCTTTTTTTGCACAAGTGAAAAAGATTTTGTCAGCAACCATTATGATAAGAAATCCCCTCCATAAAGCTCTTTACATTAATGGAAGAATGGGCACAACACTGGAAATTTTGACTTTCAAGAAGCATTGAGCACCTCTGTCCCTGCAGTCAGTGAGGCTTTGCACAGCAGGATTTCCACTCATAATCCACCTGCTAGCTTATTTGCCAAAGAAATCTTAAAATTCCCACCCATCTGTGCAATTTGTTGTTGTTGTCCTTCATCTCTGGGACGTAAGACAAAGATGTGTTTGTGTAATGAGCATTTGGAAGCCTCTGGGGGGATTTCCAGCCATAGACATCCCTCTTCTGGCCTTGCAGCAGAGCAAGTCAGCATGGCAGAGAGCTGGGCAGAGAGAACCTGTCCTCAGAGGGACAGGGAGGAGACAGGCTATCACTCTTTGATCGGATTTCCAGCTCTTGTTTTGTTAATTTTGTATTTGCTGGAAGGTGATTTGAATTTATAAGCTGAAATCTGTTGGGTTCAAGCATGTAGATGTACCTGAAAAATCTCAGTTATTCTGGGATTTGTTGGTTTTACCTGCACAGTGTTGTATGGTAACTTTTTGTTTTGTTTTCCTGAATCTGCCTGTGGGTCTTTATAAATAATTGATCATTTTTTCTTGTTCAGATTTAAGCCTGTTGTTCTTATGTTAAAGAAAATGTCAGAGAAACCAAATTGATGTTGCTGTTTACAATGCTGGAATAGCACTTCTAGTTTCCTACTCGTGTGTCACATGCCTCCTTAATGCAGGTTGAAAAAAATTAGACTGAAAATATGATTAAATACTGTGACTATACTGTCTATATTTGCTGAGCTTTGTGTTCTCTGTTTTAAATACTTTTATTCTATAGAGAAAATGAAAGCTGGGATTCTGGGTGAAGAATTGGATTCCACAAGCTGGAATTCCAGGAGAAACTTTTCTTCCTTGTACCAGCTCTACAAATCTTTGGAATTCTTTCAGAGAATCACTTTTTTTTCTCTTTTCAGAGACTACCTTTTGGCAGGTATTTCTTGGTCTCTGCCTCCTGTGCTTACAAAATGGAGCTGTCCTGCTTGCTTTCATCACATTAGAGCAGTCAGAATTCGGAAAGCTTGTTCCTAATTACAGTTTGTCTCATGCTAATGCTGCTTTTAAATATTGCTAATGATCCAGCAATTATTTCGAGCCATCCTTTCAGTTTCCTGTGACCTCGTGTGCTTCCTTATTTCCTGTTGCAGTTAGTTTTTTGCACTTGGACATGCAGGGAGAACAAGAGACCAGGATCCAGTGATTTTGAAAGACTTGCAGAGCTCAGGGAGCAGAGCTGAGCAGTTTTGTGACTGACATTTACAATAAGCCCCAACGTACACATTTGAGTTCTCCCAGCTGAGAGTAGGTGTAAATTAAGGAGGTGTGACTACTGTGAGATAATTCAGTCTGCTGACACCTTTCTGTGATCTACACCAAATCTTCTGGTTGGGTTCATGTTAAAAAGTGAGGCTGAACTTAGTGAGTCCACGTGCAGAAGTTTAGGAATAATTGTATTCCTGAAGTAGGAATTGTATTATTTATGATACAATTATAAATAACTGTCCTTGGGAAGACTCTGGAAGGGAGTACTAATTGCTCACTGTTTCTGTATAATAAGGGATGGTTAACTTCCCTTATACACTGAATATTCTGTCAAATATTTTTCAGAAAGCCAATATTTTACATGGAGTCATGGCAGTGAGGGTACAAACCCTTAATAAGTATGCATGGCTTAATTGTTCTGGATTATGATGGGGTTCTGTTGGGAGCTTCAGTCGCTGCTGCATGAAAGGAAGGTGGATAATTGTTCTGGAAAAGCACAGATCTTGCAAGATTGGCTATTTAACAGCAAGAGTTTCTTTGTCTGGGGATGTATACAGTCATTACGTAAAAACGACTCTGCCAAAGAGAATAAAGCACCCAGTGTGCTGCCTTTGTGGAGTGCAGAGATAATTTTAAGCGCAAAACTAGTTTTTATCAGAGTGGAGGATGCTGAGAGCTGTGGACAATGGCAGAGAGAGTTTTATTGTGTTTCAGCTTAATGATGCAGTGCAGGGAAGTCAGCGCTGAATCAGAGCTGCTCTGTAATCATTTATCAGGGTCAGGAGAAGGGTGTTCTCTGCAGAGGGAACATGCTGTGCCTGACATCCAGGGCTGATGCTGCTGGCCAATAGATGCGTGTTCTTCCAGGATAATGTTGCATAAGAAACAGGAACAAGGGATAAACAATTTGCTGTCCTTGGACTTGGGTTCCTGCTGAAAAGGATTGGAATGAGACCTTTCCACTGCACAAGTGTCTGTCTTCCAAGTGCAACTTGTTTCCTTTAGCACACTGGCAAATACACGTATGGCAAATTCCAAAGAAGTGTGAGGGAAGCACCTCAGTGCTCAATAAACTTCCAATTAAAAAAAGAATTGGAAATCTAGACAGACAAAACCACTTGGGCTCTGCCATTACACCTGTCCTACCACAGGCCCTTGGTGATATTTGTCACTACTGAGAAAAAAAAAAAGGAATGAAAGTTCTGTGAGTTCAAGTGCAGTAGCAATAGCAAAGAAAACTACACTGGGGTCAATTTCACATGGAGAGAAAGCAGAAAACCAAAAATTAGTGTACTTTTAGAAGTGACAAAGAGAAACATTGAAGCTGGGGCTCTAAAGTCTTTGGAGAAGGGGTCTAGAGAAGAGAAGCCATGCTGGCTGTGAAAAACGCCAATCACTCGTTTTAAAATTTTTAAAAGTTTAATAATAAAAAATAGTAATGACAGTAATAATAAGAAAAATTAGGACCATAAGAGACAATAAGACAGAGAATTTTACGGACGTCTGGGTGCTGGCATTCCATTGCCAGACACACCTTGCTAACAAAGGATTACCCCTTAAGAGCAATAGCCTGTTGCATATTCATATGTCTTATACATGATTCAAACATTCCTTTCAAATTAAGGTCTTTCTGCTTAATTTCAGCTCTTTCCTTGCATTCCGAGCTGTCTGGTAAGGAAGTAATATATCTTCTTTGGAGACCTGGTGCCTGGTACTGTTATCACTATCCCAACAGGATAGTGTGAAGAATTCCTTCCTTGTCTCCTTTTTATTCCTTAAGCTGGTTACAAAAATTACTTTACATCACACAGTTTCTATTTCAATATTATGCTATAGCTTAAAAACTATATTTACCATACTTCTTAAAAAAAGAATACAGTGCTACTTAAAGGGATTAATACAGTATAACTTTCCAACATAGCACATATAGTGTTCATTTTAATATTTGCGAAAAGCCAATCGTAAAATATTCATTTTTCACACTGGCTATAGCAGTACATTGTTCTGTGACCTTGAGTGAGTCTCAGCACAGAAAATTTGCAAAGACAGTTGCATCATTCAGACTTTCGAACAGATTGGATGGTTATACCAACCCTTAGAAATTCTCAATGGTCTCCCACCAAGGAGAGAAGAGGATTTAGCACTCCTCTATTTTGAGGAAATATAACTAGTAAAATAATGATAGACCATAATGGAGAGTGACAAGATTCACCTTGTAAATGACATGGGAAATTAAGAAGTTAATGACTTGCTGCCATTTACAGGAGAAAACATTCAGGAGTTTTTTTATCTTTGGTAGAATTTTTTTCAAGTCGGGAAAGTGGGTTTTTTTGGTTTTGTTTTTTTTTTTTTAATTTTTGTATTTTTTTTATTTCTTTTTCCTCTCAGGGACAAAGAACTTGGTCCTGTTATCAAGCTGAATACAGTGAAAGGAAATGGTGTTCTGTGGCATTCCCCTGCTTGTTGTGCAGAGAGAAAGGCTCAATAAGTGATCTGTTCCTGTAAATGAACCTGTGTGCCATGATTTTGGCACTGCTGTACTGATTGCCTGTTAGTCAAGCAGTAGGTCTGGTCTCTGGCAGCTAATTTCATGACCACAAGACAGAAAATAAAACTTCTACGGCCATTAAGAATATTCAACAGAAGCCTAGTGAATAACTTGCTAAAATCATTGTGACTAAACATATAAATTGTATAAACATAAAATAAACATAATATAAGCATAAACATAAAATCATATGTCCTAAATATATTTGAGGGAAGAAGACTGATAAAAGTCATAGCTAAAAATCAGCCTTCCATGCAACATGGAAAACTTTATAAATCCATTAGAGAGACTTTATAATAAGAATTTGTCCCATATCAGGCTGAAACCTGTTAGGAAGAAAGTTATAGGCCTCTCAGATGTGCCTAAGGAATAATAACAGAATTTAGGAACTCCAGGGAAATAAAGAACTCTGGTAACTCAGCCCTTAGGGGAATACTCTAAAGGGAGGGAAAGGAAGAAAACAAAAACTACATTAACTAGTAGCTTGACAATTTTTGGCCTGAGGGTAATTCTTCCAGGCAGTGTCATTCAGATGATAAGTTTGTTTCATTGTTTTGGAGACAAATTTTTCTTTAAAGAGAGATACCATTCCAGACATTTTCTTCTCCATAAGTACAGCTTGTGCAAATGAGGAAAGCTCTGTTTTTGACAGGAACCTGGGGAGCCTCTTTTGTAACTGGAACAAGCAGTGGAGGAATCCCTGGTGCTCACTACACCAGTTATTCTGCACAGAGCTTTCTCTGCTACCAAAATATCCACGTCTGACCTTTTTCTGGAAGGTAGGGAAGGGGCTGAGCATCTGCTAAGCACTGGTGGAGAGACAGATCAGAAGGTAAGATCCCACATGGATGTGTCAGTCAGGAATACAGTCCTGGCTCTGTGGAAGGCTTCTAACATGACCTGAGAGAGTTTAATTTGAGGCACTGCTCCCTGGTTTACCCTAATGGCAAACAGCAGTGCCACAGCCCCTTGCCTCACAGGGGTACTATAATGGCTAACGTTTTCTGGAGTGTTTGGGTGTAAAAGGTGAGGGTAGCAAAGAAAAAAAAAAGGCTATTTTGTGGTTTGAAGTGTATTGCATAAAGTCTGTGCTTACTCACCTGTGGTAAATGAACTCTAGCTTGTAATGAGAAGGTCTGAAATGATCTTTTAGCTATTAAATTATCTTTTTACTTATTAAACTTATGTGTTTCTGGCCTTCCCCCCCATCCTTCTGATATTCTCTTGCTATAGCAACAGTGTTTCTATCAATAGATAAATAAGAACTTCTAAACCCTCCTTGCACTTTTACCTGTTTTGGCTCAGTCAAGCTTATGTTCATTTTTTTTTTAACCAGGACAAGTGTAATCACAATTTTGAGCAGTACTTCACTTGCTCAAAGAGGGCTGTGACAAAATCATCATATCTGCTGTTAAATACAGTTTTTTCTTAACACAACCTGTATTAAATGGCAGTACTTATTACTGAGCTACAACAGCAGTGTTGCATTTCCTCTTTAATGTGCTGGAGTTGGACAAACAGGGCTTCACAGCAACTTTCTTGCAACTTTGAATACCCACAGGTGAATGGAGCTGGTATAATCAAGTCCAGGTGTAATATACTGCCAAGGATTATATTTCATTCTGCTGTCACACACCCTATTTACAAGCTTTTGCATTGCTCTGAGAAGGCACTCTGAGTGGCGGAGCTGTCTTGAGTATCACAGGGTGTGCAGCTCCACACACAGAGATCATCCCCCATCATAAAGGAGAACAGCCAAGTGCCACTCTGACAGGATCATGGCAGAGTCATGAGGAGTCCCAAAACAACAGATGGCAGTAAAGCATTGTTGGGTCTCCCAGCCGGGAGGAATGGAGCTGTGTGATGCCACAAGCTCCCGCTGCAGAAAATACATTTTTGATAAAAACAAGCCAGGAGATCTTCCCCTTCTTAAAAAAATCTTTATTAGGATCAGCTATGGAAAGAGAGCTCGAGGGGCTGCGCACACCACTCCCACTGGGCACTACAGATGAGAAAATGTGAGCGGAATCTGCTACCAATGCTACAAAGTTGGGATTTGTTTTTCATGGCAGTTCCCAAGAAATCAATTTGGCTCATGAAGTCCAGGGGTGTCTTCCTTTTCCAGTGCTTACTAAGTTATGGTGAGGCAAGGAGATGAGAAGCTTTTTAATAGGTAGCTTGACACTTTGCCGTCTTGGTGGTGTCCTTCGTGGGCCTGGATTCAGTGCTGGCTCGTTGCTTTAGGGGCTTTTTGGTGTGAACTGAACTTCCTCTGTATGCTGGGCATCATGGGGAGTTCTCTTATTACCATCGTCGGTGGGGTCCTCAGTGTGATGAGCAGGAGGAGACCAGCAGTGGTGTTTTCCTGGTGGGAGTTAGGGGGAGCTAGGGATACAGGGGATTGGGGGAACATGAAACTGGGAACTAGGAAGTACAGATTCAAGAACTCTTCAGAACAAGAAAGTACAGACATAATACAGTAAGTAACACCACTTTAACAATATAACACACTTAAACATACAGTTTTGGACCAGTCTTTAGGGTTATTCATCTCACTTTCATGATCTGTTCTTGTGAATCCTTACCACTGCACGCCACAGAAAGGTATAATTATTTAGAGGGAGGAGGTGTTTTAAATTATTTTGAATGATATGTCACTAGTTGGATGTGATTACCCAAGTTGCATTTTGAAATATTTTCTGGAGAGGTAGAGCAGAAGCTTACACACTTGTGTTGTTCGAGAGTTTGGTGTGGTCAATTCTTTTCTTTAGTTGAGCTTAAAGTGTTGGTTTTTATTGCCTTGAATGTATCAGTTCCTTCCTGTAAAAATGCCTAGAAAGCATCTCATGGCCAAATGTGAAGAAAAAAACATGGCCAAAACTTTACACATCATAAGAACACTCCATATTGGTTTGTGTCTTTAACTTTCTTTTGTTTGTTTGGGAAACATTCCTCAAGATGGATTTCATTAGAAATGTTGTTTCAGTCTGAAGGCTGTGACTTGGAAACCCTAATCTATTAATTAATTTTTGATTACCACAAGTCTTGGGTAGTTCCCCCTTTTATAATATGATAAATGTAAGCTATAGCCTGATGTTCAGTAAATATATTAATTTTTATTATATTAGTCTTAGAATAAATCATAGTGAAAGAATGATCTTGGGGCTTAGTAATTTTGTATCTAGCAATTATGTTATTTTTTGCCTGTTAATAAGCTGGGTTTTTTCTCACTTTGCTCATACTCATTATCTCCTTATTGGTAGAGAGGGCTTGGCTGAAACTAAGGGGAGGTAATTCATTTTAGAATGTCCATGCCCTCAAATTGCCTTGAACAAAGACAGCAGCCATCATTGCACATTGCTTGGAACACAATTTTTTTAGCTGAAGTGTTCTAGGTGTGCTGAAATACTCATGTGTATTTTGGGGCTTGGAGAGCAAGTGAGGCCATGTTGAGATTTGAGTTAATTAAAAAAGAATGCTAATTAAAATGCTAATTAAAAGATATTAATTAGAATGCTAATTTAAAAAGCATGCATTGTGAACAAATACATCTGCAGATATTTACCTGCTCATTGTTTCATGAACTGTGTAACTTTCATGCAGTTAGTGAGCTCTAACTAGCACTGGTCTCAATAACCAGCTTTTAAGAATTTTAGGTATAATCTCAACATACAAGAAGCAGTTTGAGGACTTATTTTCTTTGCCCCTTTTAGGTTCAGTCATTGACTCTTCTGTGCCCCTGAAGCTTGGGTGTGGAGTCACTGAGTGCTTCTAGAGGTGATGCTGTCAGTGCCTCCAAGCCCTGTGGGTACCAGCAAGCTGCAGCAAAGTGCATTGTGCTCTTCCCAGCTGATGCCTCAGGTTTTGGCTTTTATATTTTTCACATTCTGTGCTGCTTTAGTGTGTGGGTCTGGGCTTCATATCAGGGCATGGTGAGCTCTCTGCACAGAGCAGGGAGACAAAACAATTCCTGCTCTAGCTGAGGACCAAGGACAAATGATCCAAATCTCAGGCCCAAGAGCAGAAACAACGTGGGCTGAAGAGAGAAAAGCAAGGATGGGATTGCATGGGCTGGAGCTGTAATGGGACAATTAACTCCAATATGCAAATGGACCAGAACTTATAAAAGTGAGACACCCTGCGACTGCTTTTGTCCCATGTCAGGCTGAAACCTGTTAGGAAGGAAGTTATAGGGCTCTCAGCCAGATGTGCCCAAGGAATATTTTGTGACCATTTTGGGTTCACCTGGGGTGCAGCCCTGGCTGGGCTCTTGTGCTGCCCAAGGTGCATCCATTGAGGCCTCCTAATAAATCCCTGCTTTATTCTTTAGCTCTGTCCAGTCTCTGTTCTAGGGCAGCCTTCACAAGGCATCACAGCCTCTACATATTTTTAACCACATTTCCCAACTTCCTTTCTTTGATGGTTGAGTTAATCCTTGTGAATATGTGGAAACTGAAGGATCATAACCTGCTCTGGTGGATTCCCGTACTGGATGCTTTACCAGTAGCACAATGAATTTAGAAAATCTTTATAATGCACAGTAAGCACTTACTGAAAAAATTAATATGCTTTTTTAAAACCAATTAAATACAGTTCTGTCATTAGTGGTATTCATCATTCATTGGTGTTCACTAGCTGCCCCAGTTGGTTTGCATTGCAAATTAATTCAGTTTTTCATGGATGGCTATAAATGTGTATGAACTATGTT
Organism: Irena cyanogastra; assembly: GCA_013397155.1. Lineage (NCBI taxonomy): Eukaryota > Metazoa > Chordata > Aves > Passeriformes > Irenidae > Irena > Irena cyanogastra. Next base: position 58,620 of record VWZV01016803.1, read on the forward strand.
ATTCATATGTAAATAGTCTTTTGATTAAATCCATCTTCCATTACCAATGCCCTAAAATACTTTGTTTAATATTCTTCAAGCTTGTGGGCCAGGATTTTAGCCATGCTGCTTTTTTCAGTAGTTTATGTCTGCTCCCACAAAGTCTTTCATTTCTCCTCAACAAAAGGGACTGTAGCAACACTTCCTGTATCTAACTGGGAACATTGGATTCCTATATATTAGCTTTCATTGTATGCTTGATTGAAAATGCTGTTTTGATGGATTTCTTTGAATTACATGGAACACTTTCAAAACCACTTTTTTTTTTTTCTAGGTTAAAATTGAGATGATGATGATGATGACTTCTGAATTCTTGCAAGAGAGCTTTTACACATTCTTACATGCTGTTCCCAAGCCACTTATTAGTGGGCTGTTGATTTATAGCCAGTAGGTAACCTCCTCCCAAGAGAAAACTGTCAGATATTTGTTTGAAAATATCCTGCTCATTTTATTTCTATAGCTGGTGATTATAAGGATAAACTTTTATGTTTAAGCAGTACAGTTGACTTGAAGACTAACTGGCATCAGCTTACAGAAGTCTTTAATTTTCTACTGCTTTTGGGACCCAGCTTCTAAGAGGTTTCTTGAAGAATACAAATCCCTGTGAAATGATTTCCTTACAGAGAGATTTTGTGCTGTGCCAGCTGTGAGATCAAGCCATAGTTCAGCTGCTGGCCATCATGCTGGTGATTCCAGGCTGGACAAATCCATTGTCTGGATCTTGCCCAGTAGTTTAATCAAGGAGATTAGTTCAGCTTGGATCCCACTGACAACGTGCCAGAGGGAAAAGTGTCTCACCTCTAGGCAAAAGGATGTGTGTGCTTTTGGGCAGCAAAAAAGGCATAAAGACTAAGAACATGATTTTCCTCATCTCAGAAGAAACTCATCATGATTTGCATTCTCGTAACTGAGAAAAAAAATGAGGCTCTGAATATCTCAGAAGACATTATCCAATTGGAGAAAAGGTTAGATTTGCACATTTACAGTCTATAATAGTATTTCTCTTCCTCAGCTCCTGTTGGTCAGACTTGTGTGTGTGAAATGCAAATGCACATGTGGGAGAGTAAGAAAGAATGGATTACTCATCTGATCCCCATGGGTTCCTTAAAAGGATGTGTGCTCCTATGAAAAATAATTCCTCAAAGAAGTTAAAAAAGTTTATGCAACACACTTGGCAATTTCTTAGCCAGTCTGCAGGGTCTGAGGAACTGCAGGCAGCTAACCATGGCAGTGTCTGTAGGTGCTGTAGAGTGTGGCTCAGTCTGTGGTTTGGGAATTCTCTGCTCTCAGATCACCTTTCATTTGCTGCCAGGTTTCTCATGGAAGGATACTTTAAGTGAAAAATGGGAAACAATATTTTAGTTATTCTCATGGCTGGTCCTCTGAAATAGTGGAGAGCCAGGAGTGTTGATTTAGAAGTGTAATGTTGTGCAGACACAGCAAGGGATGCCATCTTCTGTGGTGGAACCAGTGTTCAAAGTCCTAAACAGACATGAGAAAAAAGGCAAAAATATCCCTTGGTGGAACATTACTGTCAACCTTAAGACAGGCTCCTTTCAGTTGCTTTCTGTCTGCCGTTACTCTTGTGCTTTGTGTGAAAGTGATGAAAATTCATAAAGAATTTTTCTCAAAAGCAGGCTAGAAAAGGTTCACTCATCAGGTTGTGTTTTTTCCTAGGGCTGCTGCTCTTTCTGCTGTCTGATGCTGCATGTTGTTGGAAAGAACTCTCCAAACCCCAGCTTTTGTCTGTAAATGTCCAAAGTGAATATTCCAGCTGTTTACAGGTGTCTCCTAACAGACAATCATGTTTTGATCTATCCTTTTTGACTCAAGCTATGTGAGAATGTAGGAGAAAACCCTTGATGCCCACGTAGTGTTAGCTGACTTCTAGAAAGATGGGAAGAATAAAGCTTACCTGGATTCTGGGGCCTGATAGAAGGAAAACTGAAGAAGTTGCTTTCTTTCTTTTGAGTAAGTTTCAAAGCTGCATGCATGTGACAATAAAATCTGCCTGTACCCTGGTTACCTGTTCATGTAGCACTGGTGTAAGCAAGAACAGGTACAATGCTCACTCCACTGACCTAAGATGTGGAAATGGCCATCAGGATATCCTGCCAAAGGAGAGGAGATTCTTCATCTCATACACTCATACATTTGGAGCCTGAAAGTGCCACTCTGTGGTCATGGGAGAGCTCTGGAGGTTTAGGCAAAGACCTAAACCTGCTTTCTGTAGTACCCATGTGTCAGGGGAAAAAGTGAGGCTGCTGTTCTGTCTTCCTGTCACAACAAGCTAAACTTGTGGGGATTCCCCCAACAAATCCCGCGTGGCAACGCCAAGCCTTTTTTTGGAGAGCTATGTAGGTTTTTACCTATAGGTCCTTCCTATAGTTTCCAAAGCCAATTTCATGCCTGACATCTGTTTCTTTGGTACTGATCTGTGTCTCAAAAATGGCACTTTGATTTTTTTTCTCTTACAAGCAGGGATGATCAGGAGAACAACAATGTCTGGAATATGAATAATTAGGAAGCTCTCTTATTTTTATTTTGATTTACTGCATCCAAAGACTAAACCTAGGCATTTATTCTTCCTCTGCTTATTCCTCTCCTATTCCATATAGGTAAAAACATCCTTGTATTAATTCCCATTAGAGGAATGGGACAGATGAGTATTTCATACCCTGGAATGAATAGTTTTATGTAACTTTTTGCCAACTCAGTACATCCAGTGACTAATAATTCTGTTTAGAAATAGAAATGACTGGGGCTCTAATATTTCAAAGTATTTCACTACACTTTCTGAATACTGTGAAGGGAGAAAATGTTAGCAGCTGCCACTTTAGTGTGATGAAATTCAGTTCAGAATTGAACTTCAAAATTATGCAAGTGCATTGAAGGAATGTTATTCATACCTAACACCCTTAAGAAGGTGATTATTCAGCATTGCTTTTGTTTTCAACATCATCTGTTACAATAATGGGATTTTAAAATAATCTTCCACTACACTAGGTTAACATCTGACTGCAACCTGTTTATTTGGGTTTGTTATGGTTGCTGGCATCAATAGATACAAGTATGCAGCCACATTGCATTAGTTAGGCTTAATTTATATAACAGTTGTGCCAGTTTACAAGAGTGCCACTTCCACCCAGAGCAGCAGGTGCAAAGCAGTTCCCACCTCTTAAAAGAAACAGCTTTTCATTACACAGAAGGATTCTGATTTGATCTGAGGTTTTCTTTGGCTCTCTCTTTTCTGTGACAGGCATCAGCTGTAACAAACTTTGCTTCATCCTCTGAAGTTGTTGTTCTTTGAGTAAACCACCCCCTAAGTAGGGGTGCAGGAGGACTCTGAAGGATAAAGAACAGCTCAGGTAACAAAACTGGACTATCAAGTGTCTATTTTCTTTGTAAGGCAAGTGCTGTGAAATTGTTTTTGTTTCTTGGAAAGGTTCTTTCCAGTTAGAAGTTCTGCTTGTTTGTAATCATAGTGACAGCTGGACAGATGTGGCAATCAATGCTTTTTCCCAAATAAAATTGGATTTGTCTAAAGATCTCAGTCTAGAGCCAGATCTTGGCACCACAGTCTGTTCATTTCCACACAGAACACTGGAGAATGAAAGTGTTTGGTACAAGCTTGGCATCTCCATAATTGGATTATGTCACATGCCACTAGCAGCAACTTCAATGTAAATATATGTGCAAATTGGAACACAAGCCATATGAAGAGTGACTGAGAGAGCTGGGGGTGTTTAGCCTGGAGAAAAGGAGACTCAGAGGTGACCTCATCACTCTCTACGACTCCTGAAACATGGTTGTAGCCAGGTGGGGTTGGTCTCTTTCTGCAGGCAGCACTGACAGAACCACAGGACACAGCCTCAAGCTGTGTCAAGGGAAATACAGGTTGGATATTAGGAAAAAAAATTTTTACAGAAAGGGTGATAAAATACTGGAATGGTCTGCCTGGGGAGGTGGTGGAGTCACCATCCCTGGGTGTGTTTAACAAAGCCTGGATGTGGCACTGGTTGCCAGGGTTTAGTTGAGGTGTTGGAGCTGGGTTGGACCTGATGATCTTGAAGGTCTCTTCCAACCCAGTGATTCTGTGAATTCTGTGAAATTTTGTAACACAAAAATGATCACAAAATTTACTTATGCATCCTTTGTTTGGAAACAAAGGAGAGCTGATTTCCACTCTCCCTTGCCCTATCATCCTTTCAGATTTGGCATTTTTATGTGGAGTTGAAAGCTTGCTTAATTGGAGAAGCTAAACTGTGGAATGTGTATGGGAGGGCTCAGCTCTGGTGGCAGAGTTCTGCTTGATTTTTAAAGCCTTCATTTCCCATACATGATTGATGTCTTTCACATGAGCCTGAAGGAGTAAGAACATATTTCAGTGCCTTGCACATGAGCGTAAAGATTGTATATAGGACACATAAGCACTTCACAGGGTGTGTTCTGTACCAATGTGGGAACTCACGGTTGTAGACATCATTCATATTGTGAATTTATAAAGGCATCACTTGTTTACCATTTCAGAACACACTGAACATGTGTATTCTCACAAAGCTTTGTGATCATACAAGTTGTACAAGTACAGGCAGTTAATTCAAGTTACTTCTGGGCAGCAAGGAAAGCTGATCTTTCTCATGCTCTTTTATAACTGAAATTTAGTCTGTACATTTGTCTCTCTCTCACATATGTCTGTGTGGAAGAGACACAGCTGAAACCAGCTAATTTATTCCAGTGGTGTATGGGTGGGATCTGGCTACTGAACAGCTTTCTATACCTTGTTAGTCTTTGTTTAACATTCATCTACACAGAGACCACTGAAGTTAAGAAGTGGATGTCTCTAGGACACAATTTAATTTTGCAAGAATAGACAGGGTATAGCTTCTGATACTAAAATAATTATATATATTTGAGATCATGAAACACTGCTGTGTACTTCTATCACTACCTAAAACTGAATCTCATGAAATAAGCACTACCTGCTGTACCTGATGTTAATTGGGAAGGACATTAAATTAGTTTAGATCTAGGGGACTGCTGTGCCTTTTCTTTTGACCTTGACCATGTTATTGAATATTTTGGTAACAGAACTGATGAAAAAAATGGTTTGGTCATCCATCCTTCCATCCTTCCATCTATATAAAATGAACTATTACTTCTATTCTGCAGTGGTAAAAGGAGACTTAAGGGTTTATAAGCTCTAGAAAAGGTGGTTCTAGAGGCTTTGGAACAAAGGAATTTCTGCATCCTTTGTATTTTGTTGCTAGTGCTGAGGAGGTCTTGGTGCCTTGGGCATTCTAGGAGTCCTGGTCCCAAGTCCTTGCAGGTGCCACTAGGTGAAACAAGTGTGACAGGTACTTGATGAGTAATAAGGACAGAACTGCTGCCTTCCAGCACTAGGAAAAAATGTGTTACAGATCATCTTAGTGCCCTGAGGTGTCACAATTTATCTAATATCTGAGAAATTCCTCCTCCAGTGGCTAAGTGGCTTGAAGTTATTGCTGATGTGTCACAGGAGGTGTGTGGAAACAAAAGAACTACTTCCAGAGGTGGCAGTGGAGACCCCTGTTTAGTGTTTTTATTTTATTGTGTGGCTATGTTTTAGCTGTTCACACCGAAATTTCCTCTGTTGCTTTCAGTGGAGCCCACAAGTGGAATCTTTTGTAGAAGAATAGGCTGTATCACATGGTCTCATAACCACCATGGAATGGTAGAGGCAGAAGTGCTCCTGAAGAAAGCTGCTGTAATTACACCAGCAAGCATAACCTCCTGTCAGAACTCAACTGCTGAAACATCTTCTATCCATTGCAGCTGCTTTTGTTGTTAAAAGGTGAAAAATTATTTAAATTGAAATCTGGAAAACTCAGGAGTTATAAACCAGCATATGAAAATTTTGCCTTTGAAGATTGTTCATGGTGAAGTGTTCATCATGCATAAATATATAATGTAATGATACTAATAATGGAGTTGCTCAGACATTGATTACAGCTTCATTAAGTGAGATTACTCACTGTGATCTCAGAGCTGCAAATTAGGTTTTGGTAATTTGACCTATCCTTTAATTTAGTGAAGTAGAAAAATAAATTGCTTAGGCAGGACACTATGTTAGAAAATATTTTTCTAACATTTTGTGAAATGTTTATTTAAAACAATACATATTACCCTAATGTCTGTTTATTCAAGATAGGCAAGCTCATCTGAAATATTTTTAAAGGTAATGTTTTTATATTAAAAGCCTTGGGACACTGTATTTTCATTCACTTTTAATTTCCTTGTCTTAAGAAAGCTCTTCCAATTGCAATGTGAGCATTTTTTTGAAGTATATAACAAAAACATTTTCATGTCATAAATTTCTTTATAATCTTTCTTTCATGCATGTGTCAGATTGAAATGGTTCATGCCTTAAACATTATTATGAAGGAGTTTTGCCCACTTTAGAAAAATCTATGTAAAAAAGCCCACCCTTCCTTGGAGATGCCTGACTGGAACTTTGGACTGAGTTAAACTGCCTGGGAAGATAAAGGGGATATTACTGTTCAGTCAGCTCAGGTCTAGGGAGAAACAAGGCTGAGGGACAGGAATGCATCCACAGGAAAGCCAAACAGAGCAGAAAATCATCCCTGGCTGGGTTTGAGGTGGGGGAGACCACACCCCACAAAGATCAGGATTACACAGACTCCCCCTGAACTTACACAGGGGGTGGAGGAGGTTTTGGGTGTAACCTCTGGTTACAGGCACTGAACACCCATCCTCCCTTACACAAACCAGCCCAGCTGTGGAACCCCAACCCCACAGACCACATCCATGGGGTATTCACATGGCAGGCAGCTGAGGGGGTGTCACAATCCACCAGAGACCCCCCGAGGTGCCCCCCAGAGTCATTCCTGAAGCCTTGCACCACAGGTGATGCAACAGCAGAGCCAGAGCCTGCTGTGAGGGACTGTCAAACTGTCATTGTCCCTGCCCCAGGGGAGCTAGCTGGGCATTCCCACCTGGCCTAAGCATGTATTATTCCAATGCTTTTTGGGGGACCTTCACCACCAAGAAGATCAGCTGGAGAGGATCATTGGGACACCAGTGGTATCTGGTGATACTTCCTTTATTCCACCTCTGTCGCTCTCTTTCTGCACCTCACCTCATTTATGTTTATTTCTCTTCCTTTCTCTCTGTCTCATATTCACTACTAAATAAAATCCATACTATTGACTTTGGCATATTGTCTCATTTGCACCTTAATTGGGGCAGAGGCATTTCCAATGACTTTAAAAACCAGACAGCAGCAGCGTGTCAGGGAGATGCAGCCCTAGCTGGTAATTATTTCTGAGGAATGCTGTGCTAAAAACATCTGTTTGTACACAGAATAAGAGATGCCAGGTCTCTTTTATCAGCAAATGCAAAGGTGGAATTTGTCAGCTTGTACAATAAATTACACTCAGAATTAATGAAGGGCTTTTGCTTAAAACATAAACCAAAACTTGAGAAACTTATTTCCAGTTTTTAAAAGCTTTGTGGTCTGCAGTATAGTCCAGGAATGTGGAACATCAGCATGAGTTAAACTATTCAATTTATGCTGCAGTGGGTGGAATGAAGGTTGTGTCCACCCTCCATGGGATTTTGTACTGAAGGAGTGTTTTAAGCATCATGATTTGATGTTATGGTAGGTGGATCAGTATTCCAGAAAGTTTAACTTTCTAAAAGATGGATCTCTTATTGCAAATGATGGAGCTAATTTTCAGAGGATAACCTTATTAATAGGTTGCATTGAGAAATGCATTGGGGTGATACATTTGTTGTGTGGCTTTATTTTTTTGTATGTGATCCTATTACCAAAAACATAGCACAAGGTTGGATCCTAAATATCTTCTTTTCATTCCTCTCAGACTCAGTTATTAAATACGTGGTCTTGAATAACTTGTAGAAATTTAACTTACATTTCGTATTTTTAGCTCAACTTTCAGCATGCTGAAATGTTTGTGAAATAACCTTGCTCTGACTTCAGCTTTCTTAAAATAGTCCCCCAACCATGGATAAGCATCAGATGCTGTGAAACAGACCTCCCCTGCTAAGTGTTTGGAGCTCTGGTTAACACAAATTTACATGAGGAATTTGAATGCCTCCCAGTATTTTCTGTCTTGCTTATGAATGCATGTTGTCAGATGTGTATGGATAAACCTCTCATAGCAGATGAAAAAGGAAAAATGTTGATATTATGGCTGATGTAGAAGTTTTAATTACTAGGACCATTAATTTCTTATATTATTAACTGAGTTTCTTAGTTTACAGCCTGAGCCATAGGATTTCAGGGCAAACACATCATTTTAGGAGTAATTGATGATGTGTCGCCTTACAAACAGCAAAAAGGAGCTTGTCTCAGGATGACAGGGAATCCTTCATCAAATTCAGTTTCTTTTTTGCAGATGCAATCCACTGAACATGCAGAGTGATGGTATTTGTTATTCCTCCTCCATCTTTCAGCAGTACATATTTCCAAAGACATCAGGGAGAGCCCACCCTGGCGGGTCTGTAAGTGTGGATGGAGTCCATGCATGGTGCCTAAAGAATGTGTGAGTGATGCTTGAGCCTCCCTTCCTGGAGCTTGGCCAGACAGAGCTGGTTTCCATGTGCAATACTGGTGAGAGTGACTCTGCTTCTGGAGAGTGTTCTCAGCCAGGCCCATCAGCAGGAGCAGCAGCATCTCCAATCCCAGCACTGGCACTCTGTCACCACAGTAATTGTCATGGCTCCTTCTGTACGTCCTCCAGGTCACTTTTTGCTCCACTTGGGGTTTGCCCATGTTTTAACTCTTTGAAATTCTTACACTGTTTCCTGTCTCAAGAAGCTCAATCTTGAAATTGAGCAGCAAGTATTGCAAGGACCCCCCAGAACCTGCAGTGGCAAGTGAGCAGCTTTTAATATGTGCTTTCATATTTAGATCAGCTTTATGTCACTTATAGCCACCTCTGTTTATCATAATACCTAATTGACGTAATATATTTCTTTTCTTCCATTTTAACACAAGCTCAGAGTTTACACACAGCCAGTTTTCTATGCTTAAATTATGTTCAATACTGGAGCTAGACATAGATTCATACATTTTGTAAGTAGGGTTTTCCAGCTTCCTTTACTGATGTACCACGACACATCTGGGCCTTGTGATGAGTTTCTTCAATGTTGCTAAATTCAGATCTGATCAGCTCACAGGTAGTTTCATACACCCAGTGGTGCAGAACGTTTTTGTTATTGAAGTCAAGCCAAACTAGAATGGAATGTGTTATTTAACAGATTTTGGAGTCACTTCACTGTCCCAGGAGACAGACCATCTAAGACCTTTTCCTCCCTCTCATTCTCTGTCTGAAGCGGTAGCTGAAGGTGTAAAGCTCTGCCTAAATGTGCTGTTCTCACAGTCCTACTGCAGAAGCACACAGCAGGCACACAGTTTGTGGTGATTGGGAGTGGGGCTGTGGCCCAGCCTCATCCCTGATGGGTACAGCTGTGAGCAGCAGGTGAGCAGCACTGACAGCAATGAGCCAGGGAGTGCCCAGGTGTGCTGAGCAACCACCCAGGGAACAGAGGGCACACAGGTGTGATGCATTTAAGATGAAGACTATAAAAGGTTGGGCTAAAGGACAAGAGGGACAGATGCTTGGAGCCTCCTGATGAGGTAAGATTACTCTGTATGGGTTGAAGCTGTCTGGAATTGTGTGGTGACGCTCTGTGTATTGTGGCCGTCTCAGCAGTGACATTTGTTGTGACACGTGTGAAGTGCCCAAAACTCCTGTGACACTACTTCTGGCCATTCTGTTCCTGTCACTAGGAGGCTGTCTTGTGAAGGTGATGTGCAGCTCCCGCCAGGTGCACTGCTCAAACCCTTCCCACTGAGCAGCTAGGCCAGTAAGGGCTTTTGGTCACTGTCACTTTGAGTTGGTTTAAAAGTTGAAAGGCTCTGTTCTCTATTGATAGATGTGTATAATAGCAATACAGATGAAATAAGGGCTAGCTTTTCAATTTTCCTTTCTCACAGCTTCTTGAAGCTCAGCAGGATTTTGTGGGATGTGGACTACCAGCTCTCCATCCAGGTCCTCCCCGGAGTGGTGCTGTAGGGAATGCTCCTTGCAGAGTGTCCAAGCTGCAGCCAGCCCTGATGGCAGCAAGCCCCAGACATGCTCTGCAAATGAGGATTTTATCCAACCAAAGCTGATCTAAAGGGCTGTTGAGGAAAAAATTTTCTTGGCCCAGCAAACCCATAGGATTCTGTCTCTGAAAGCCACTTCCTGGTGGTTGTTTGCTCGCTTGCTCCAGCACTCCCCCCAAACATTTCCAAAGGCAAGGAACAGTCCCTGCAACAACTCAAGCACACAGAAGTAAGATTTTTCTCCTCTAACACCTAAAAAAATCAACACATGGAGAAAAAGCTACTAATCCAGCTACTAATCTGCCAGAATTGGAGGTCAAACATAGATTTCTTCTTTTTTTGAGGTCAGACTAATGTCTAGTAATGGATTGCATGAACCTGTTCATATTCTTTCTAGCTTGCATTATTGAGAGGTAATGAATAAATAGGAATATTCCTACAAAGCCATTTATTTTTGTTGAGATTTTAGAGATATTGCTGTCAGTAAAATACAGATTTTTAAATTAATTTTTTTAACTTGCTTTCAAGTGGCTTCACCAGCTCCCACAATTTTGAGGCAACCTGTGTTTGGCTGTTGCAAAACAGGACTTCCATCTGAGCTCTAATATGATGCTCACACTTTACTTACAAACTAATCAGAACTGCAGCAGACAATGCTTTAAAAATGACATTTTGTATTGGTTTTGCATGACTTAATTTTTGGTGAGGAGAGAAGAAGCCAGCCACAAAAGTTATTTTCTGTGAGGAGCTGCTAAAAGCTTCATCTGTGCCTGGCAAAACCAATCACTGCCTGGCTCTGAGAATGGGCACAATGCTAAGCCAGTTAGAAAAGCTGGTAATATTTCTGTGATAACATGTTCAAGAAATGGTGTCATTGCTGAGATAGATACACACTTGTGCAGAGACAGCAATGGCATCTTCTTTGTCACAAGCTGTGCTCACGTTTTATACCCTTAACAAAGCATGCTCTTAAGGCATTAGTTGCATCAAAACAGCTCATTATATTCATTGGACAAAGCAATAGCTTATTGTACTTTATTGGTGCAAAGCAATTAACATCAATAATTAATTGGCAAGAGTTTACAGCAAATTAAGGCACGTACACTGCTCACTAAGTATCTTCTAACTGCAAATATCCCTTATGTGTCTATTTTATTGGTTTCCATGCTAATGACCTTGCTTTCTTCCTTGCTATGGATAAACTTTGTATTTTATCAATTTCTTCTTCTGCTAACTCAGTCTTTTGGCCTGCAGACAAAAGGAAAAAAACCCTGGGATTCTCTTTCTTCCTGCCCTCCAAGGGGTGGTGAGGGGACTGTTGGGTCCCGTGGTGCCAGCAGTGAGAGGCAGGGTGAGCAATTCCACAATGAGGAGCCTGGACAGGATCAACCTTTCAGCATTCCAGAACTCTTTTTAATTGATAGAACTTGAAAACAAACTTGCAGGCACCAATTCTCTCTCGAATCAGAGAGAAGGGAAAGGTGAAGATATGTGAAGAGAAGAACATGGTGACAGCTAAGGTCCGTGCAATAGAGAGAGGGGAAGGCAGAGGTGCTTAGGTGTTGGATTTGAGATACTTCTGCAAGCCATGGTGAGGACTAAAATGCAACAAATTATTTCCCTATAATTCATGAAGTGCATGAGGGGACACAGAATTCACCCATAGTCTGTGAGAAAAAGCTGGTGGTGCTGGAACGTGTGGGTGCTGAGGAGCTGTGATCTGGTGAGAGGCTTGAACAGAGAGAGAGAACCCTTGCTTCAGGAGACAGAGCAAGAGGACCCTTGCTTTTATACTAGAACAGCTAGCCCTTAAAAACTACAAATGGCCCATGAAAAAACAGTTGTGGGAAGACTGCTTTGCCTGTGGGAGGGACTCATGTCACAGCAGGTTGGGTGGAACTGTTAGTCGTGAAAATTCAACCACATTAGAAAAGTTCACAGAGAACTGTCCCTGTGAGAAGGACCCCATGGCATAGCAAAAGAGACTCCTCTCCCTAAGCAAACTGAAAAAAAAATTTTTAGAAGTGACAAACTGACTAAAAACTTCTTGTTTCATGTCCCTGTGCTGTCAGTGTGAAGGAGTGGGGGGAGAGAGAGAAGGTATTCTAAAGTTTTATTTTAGTTCTTATTATCCTCTTTTTAATTCTCTTTATAATTTTTTCTTTATATCTTTTCAGTTTTGATCCCATTTTGCCTTTAGAGTGTTTTCTCCTAATCCTTATCTCACCCCATAAGCCTTTTAATAGTTCTTTCCATCTCCTCTGCTCAACTATAGCAAAGGAGAATGAGTGAATAATTTTTCTCATGCGTACCTGGCTTCTAGCCAAAGCCAACCCCCTGACAGGTTGATCATGACGTTTTGCTAAACAGCATGTTTCTGCTCAAGCATGTAAATGTCAAGGAGTAGAGCTCCTAGCAACCAGTTTGCAAAGATATTTTCGACCTGAAAAGAAGGTTCATGGAGTGTGTTGGCTGATGTACGCTTGTTAGTGATCAGTAACTGACCCAGCAGCAGCCTTGGGTAGATGGGCTCTTCTCACCTCTTTTATTTTAGTTATTACCTTAGGAAAATAATATTTAGCATGATAGATGTGCTCTAATCAGATGTTTTCTATTAGCTCAGATCTCTGAAACAACCCAGAGACCTTTTATGCAGGGAGGGTGGTGGGTGGACAACTTTTCAAGATTAAATCCTTGTATCATAAGGTGAGAAAAGGCCTGATAGTCATCCAGTCAATTTTTCTCTCTAAAGACAGCATTTGTGACATGTTCTGACAAGAGATTTTTTGGAAAAAATTTCCTTTGATGGGAATCCTGCCTTTCCTTTGACTATTCAGTTAGAAGAGTCATTGTCCTTTTTGACAGAGAGACCTTTGGTTCTGCTTTTCTTTAGAGGCAACCTGATTTTTCATTTGTGTAGATTTAAGCCTCACCATTTTGTCTTTGCTTACTGTGGGTGTGGAGAACAGAAAGGATTCCAAGAAATGCTCTAACACTGCAGTCTGCCTCCAGCAACAATCACAGCCAGAGGCCTGAGCAAGGGTCACTAAGTTCTCCATTTGAGTCTTCCTCTCCTTGTGACAATTTGTTTTTGTTTTGGATGTTTTTCCATCTCATTTTTTTTCTGATGATTCCTCTTTATACTGCACAATCATTGTATACTCCCCCAGGTCTTGTCTTCTAGACTTCTGACCACTGCCCTGTTGATCTGTGCTTTTTTGTTCTGGTTTGAATGCAAACTGTTGGGAGGAATTAACCTCACACAAACATCTTCACAGGCATTCCTAGTCAGAACTACAATTTAATAGGAAAATTACAACAAAGGCAATAGTACAGAGACACTGAAAAAGTCAGAATAGACCTGACACCCTGTTTGCTGATCAGGGTGATGGTAGCAGTCCAATTAAATGGCAGCTGCAGTCCTGCTGGAGTGATGGATGTGGTTCTGTCAAAGTGGTGATCCTGCAGAAAAAGCTCTAGTCTTTCTGTGGAGGTCCAGGGGTGGTTATCCAGCTCTTGTCCTCTGGGAATCCAATGATTGTGTTGCTCTGGCATTCCAACCTCCAGATTATATCCAGGTAGGAATGTTTGGTTCTTCCCCCAGGGCGGGGCATCTCGCAATGGGATGATGGAATTCTGTGAGTCACTCTGGGAGGCCTTGATGGCCCATTAGGGGATTTGGGCCTCTAAGGGTGGCTGCTGCTTCCGTGGAGGGAGTTATCAGGGCTGAATCTTGGAGAAGATAAAGAACCCTGCCCCACCATTTTTACCAGCTCATGTAGATGGTAATAGAACACATACTTTTGGTTAAACCTTCCTTTGTAGCCCAAGACACTTTCTTAAAGCATATTTACTGTACTGATCATATTACATCATCCCAACCTCCACCCATGCTGATTATGCCCCATTTATATCTTATTGATCTATCAACATGCCTTTCAATTTAAATCTTATTAGCTTTCATTTGCAGAGAGGTTGCCCTAATGTGGCAAAGATCGTGAGCTGTTTTTCAGATGCTGTTTACTGCACAGCAGCTGAGTTGGCCAATGGATCTTTAATTTCCTTTTGGCATCCAGCCCAAGGGAACACACAATGAGCAATTTCCTCAAACACAGGATCAGTGGGAAATTCATCTTGTTCTTAGCTAGCCTAGCTACATGATGTAAGCAAGGGGCAGTATGAGTTTTGGTTTTTATATTCTGAAACAGAAATTGGAGTAGAAAATAATCTTCAATATTGGGCTGGCTGTACTTCCACAGGGGCAACACTACTTCCTTATCTTGACATTTTCTTAGCATTTTCTTTACTGTAGCTAGCAGTAGGCTGTTTACTAAGAAATGTGTAGTCCTGTGCAAATATTTTATTTCGTGGTAAGGCGAGAGAGAGTTTAACAATCAAAATGAAACCAGGCAGACAGGTATTATGTTTTGAGCCTTCAGAATTAGTTTCTCTGTTATTAACTCCTTAGTGTCTAATTCTGATCTTTATAAAATCAAACCTCCAATGCTTATTTCAACCAGTCACTAAATTTCAGTGTTTTTATCTGATTCTTCTCTTTGCCTATCTTTGCAGTTGTTAGATTGCTTGAATTATCCATCATTTCAAAAACATTTCTCACACTATTTTCTTCCCATTGATGATTTTTTTAAGTTATGAGAAGCTATATATGCATTACTTGTGATGCCTTGGATAGATTTTCAAGATTTCTCCTGAGATAAAGATTTTCATACATCCTCTTACTCCACCCGCATAATTGTATTTCATATTTACTGTGGAAATTTTTGTTGTTTGTAACCTGCTATTGTTGTATTGCCACACTCTGAGAGTTCAAATAGACAGCCTGCTTTACTGTAAGGAGTTTGCAGTATAACTGCTACTGCTTTTTACCTGTGGTTTTAATTCACAGCCTTCATTCATTTCCTTCCCTTCAGCTTGGAACTTTGGGGCTAAGATTGTTGCCCAGATGAATCCTTGAACCTGCAATGTGTCAGGGACAGAAATGCAGGTCATTAGACAAAAATTCATTCTTACTTTGGTTTGTCTGATTTTTGTTTTCACGACTGACAGGAGCTGCATACATCAGGCCTCAGTCCCTTTCAGCTGGAGCATTTTCCCTGTCCATAATGTACAGGATTTTTGGAATAAAGACACTTCAGCGTAGTGGACTGTCCTCCTCCACCTCTCACCTTTCTCCTTCCCTGGTAGATTCCCCTCTCTGGGCACAGTTGTCTAGGGATTTTTGGCTGCTTTGCTTGAACACCCATCTGGCTTTGAGTTAGGACAAGTTCCACGATCTTTGCTTGCTTTGCACAAATGCACTTTGCTTTTCTTGACAGTCAGCTTTGATGATTAAAGTCTCCCTCCTTCATTACTCCCTTTGCTCTGCTCTTGTCATATGTCTTAGTCCAGGTAGTGCATTTTGAACAACTTTCTGAACAAATTGTTGCTTCATTGCCTTTTTTTGCTAGATTAATTTTCGTTTACTTAGGCAAGTAGCTTCTGCTTTTGATTGGTTTGGTTTTGTTTGTTTGTTTTTGGTTTTGTGGTTTGGTTTTTTTTTTTGTGTTTTTTTGTTTTTCTTTTCTTCACCTGGGCTGGAGGCTTTTCACCAGCAAATCTTTTGACTGTATTTTTGTTGGTTTTTTTTCCTCCCTGCGGGGCAGCTTCGGCAGATCCCAACCCTGGAAAGACAGAGCCAGCCAAAGAAGGGACGTTAAACTCCACCAATCTCACTGGCTGTGAGAAGATCCACGCTGAAATCCAGCAGGTTCCCAGCTGCTTGGTGAGCTCTGCTCTCCTCCCCTCACAGAGATGTTACAGATAAGTAATGTAATAGCTGGCTCTCACAATCAAGAGATAGATATTATGTAGAATGTTATTGTAAAATGTCATTCCACAGTCCTCTTCCCCTCCCACCCTTGTAACATCCTTAAATACAGCCTGAAGACATTTAGAGGAAGCTGGCTTATTGCCAGGCACACAGGATCTCCTAGTGCAAGCCCTTCTACAGGTGACTGCATTTTCATTCTCCTGTTCCTCCTGATAATGGTTCTTGACTCAGCTGTGACATTCAAAACAAAGAACTGGGAAATGATGGGACAGAATTGGCAGCATGGCATAACTACTTCAGATGGGGTACCAAGAGGATGGAAAGAAGTCAGTATGTTGTGTTTTTCTTGGGTGGGAGATAATTAAAAGAAAAGAGGATCAATGCTCCTGCTCACTCAGAGCCCTGGTTTACCTGCCTGCCAAGTGCTCTGCCTCCTTTCCTTCTCGACAGAACCATGATTGAAGCAGCAAATTTCCCTACAAAGTGTGTATGCAGCTGTCTGCTCTGGTCAGGAGGATCAGGGGAAGCTTTGCTGGCTCTCAATGCTTCTGTATCTGGACACAAAAACCACTTTTGTGGTTCATTCTCTCACACATAGTCCCAAGTTGTTTTGTGCAAATCCATATCATTCCTGACTGTCTCTGCAGGACAATCCTGCCTGTCAGAGTGGGTTACACTTTTTCTCTACAGCCACTGAGTAATCTCTCTCAGGAATCCTGCACCCCAAACCCTTCCTGGTGTGGGCCACACACAGCTTTGAGGAACTGGCTATATTTGAACAGACAATATGAAAACTCATATGCTGGGTACTTTCACAGGATTTTAGTGATCTCTCAATGCCGGCAAAGGAACGGAAAGGAGCCCTGGAACAATCACTAGGCTGTCTTAGCAAGGAAATGAAAAAGCTAGATGAAATGAAATAGTAGAGAACAGTGCTTCAGGTCACCAAGGTTTGCAAACCACTGCACATCCTCATAATCAGGTTAAGGGGTGATTTATAAGAAACATCTTCCTGGGAGTGATAATTATTTTTAATTCCCTTTGTTCTGTTGTTAAAGCTGTCCCATTAATCAGCTACTGTACAGAAGGATCCTTTCCTGCCATTGTGGCACCTTCAGCTTCATGCAGTGCTGCTGTGTTTGGGACATGAGAGGGTTTTGTTAGGCCAGCTTGATGCCTTATTATTTCTTGTAAGTTCTGCTTTGGAGCTTCTAGATACAAGCATTGAATTCTGGTCACCATTTTCTTTCATTTGTAAAAATAAGCCATGTGAGAGTACAGCCAGTCTGCCTGGCTCTCAAAAAGCAGTATCAGCACTATTTTAGCTCATAGTCACAAGGTTGTTTCCCCTCTTCTAAATTTTTAATGAGACAAGCTTATATAGCACAAAATTGTATTTGAAAAGCATTTTAATCCAGCTTGATTGGAGTATCATGAAGAATTTACACAATTTACACTTATAAATGTAGAAAGAACTGGAAACAAGAATTATACAGTAGGATAATCTTTTAATGGCTGCTTCTATTTTGATTTAATTCGCTTAGAATGATAGCTAAAATCTTACGTGGTCAGAGAAAGCATCACTCATGGTTCAGTGAGCAAAAGGATAAATAAGTTCATTTCATGGCAGCTTTGTTAGATAGATTTGTTCAGTGTAAATCAATATTTTGGTTGGTTTTAGCTAGAAATACTTGAGCAGGATTGATGGCTAACAAGTTATCAATAGACTGAAATGAACCCCTGGCAAAAAAAGGTGAGTTCACAATGAACAAAGGAGAGGGGTCATTGTTCAGTATCTTGATTTTCTCAAAATATCCAGTAATTCACTTTCTGAAGTGTTCTTCTGCTTTTTAGAGCTGACAGCTTTCAAAGAGGCCAGGAATTTAGGCTGAGCTCTCATAGTAAGGACAAGGAACTGAAACATCTTTTTCTACAGGATGCATTGAAAAGACTTTTTGAGTTACCTCTGAAATACATGTAGACTAGGTAATACTGCATTTTTATTGGGTTTTAGTGAATTTAGAGTAGTTAATTTTCCTTTTCTCCCTGCAGGTTGTGCTATGTCTGATGCTGGAATAAAACAAAGGTATGAATAATAAAAATGTAGCGTTTTAAAAGAATTTTGGGCTAAATACCAAATTCTCAAATCTACAAGCTGAACTCCCTCTTCTAGAGATTTTGGGTGCATTTACATGGTCTCATTAAAACAAATGCTGTCTGTGTGTGCATCTGTAAGGTCTTTCATTAGTCAGACTTGATGTTCTGAAGAGGAGCTGCCAAAATTAATTTCTTTCCATCTCTTTCTTCTCACAAACAGATCAATTTCTTTTATTATTTATCCATCACAGTCTTCACATTATTTGATAATGCAGCTGCTGGTGTTTGCTCCATGAAACCAATTGTCTTGTGAAGGTGAGTGACATAAGGACATGTGCTGGGGTTTGTTTTCTTTTTTGTAATGTGAAAATAGTAGCACATTGACACTCAGGTTCATAAATGTGTGCTGGTCAGAGCTTTATGCTATACAATCATTTGTAAAGAAAAAATAACAAACCAGAGCAGGCCAAGATGTCCTCAAGCAGCGAGTGTCATTCATGTAATGAGACCAATTTCAAATAGATGCTACTGAAAAATGCATGGTGTGTAACCAGCAGCCATTTCCAAATGTCACAGAATTCTTTGTCCTTCGAGAGGGACAGCAAAGCCTAGATCAGATTAGCTTAAAATTCAATATGTTCTGCTCTGGTGATATATCCAGGCTTAGAGTTGAGAGAGAGGATGTATTTTGAATCTGTAATCCAGTTTTCTGCTAACGATATTCAAAGGTTGTTAATGATCTGGGTAAAATGTTTAATGTACTTTTGAATATTTTTCAACCTGCATTTTTTAGTAAGTCTTATTTTTATAGATTAATTTATAGATTAATTATAGATTAATTTACTTCAATAGATTAATTTACTTCAATAATGTGGGCACTAAATTTCATCTAAAATGTATTGACTTACCATTTTGTGGCAAGTCAAGAAATGACCCAGATCTAAAAGAAGAGGTGTGTATAAAAAGTGAAATTTCTTTCGTGGTGTAACACTGATAACACCCCCAGGATTAACATATTAAACAGAGATGTTCCACTTTCCCTGTGCTTTGGCATTCTCAAAAAGCTGATAAGAATTAACTTACTATTTAAGTTAATTAATTTGTTTATTTTTAACTTAATTAACTTATTAAGAATTATTTTGAAACAGATATTGATACACATGCATGCAATAACCCAATATCCATCTTCACTGGACTTTATTAATGATTTATCAAATTCTGAGAGATTTCTGAGGCTACTTAAGGCAAACTGAGCAAATTGCTCATTTCAGTTTGTCAGTACTAGGAGATAAGGTTGTGTTTGGGCTTGGTTGCTGTACTATTTCCTGGATAAAATATTTTTATTAAATAAAGGGATTTTCTGAGCTCTATTTCCCCTTGAGGGACTGCAGGAGAGAGTCAAAGTGTTTCTAAATGTGTTTTGTGTCACTACAGATCAATGCCTGGCTGCCTTGGCCATGCCTCAAGTGAGGAGCTACTCCTTAGCTGCTCTTTGTTCCCTCACTTTATTGAATCATTTCTGCCTGAAAAATGCTAGTTTAAGCAAGATTTTGTTCTCATGTAGGTCTTATTTGGGGAAGAACTTAGTAGGTGGAAAATCTACTTGGAGACATATCTAGTCCTTCTCCTTTAAAATGTTCTCAGTATTGTTTGAAGAGACTGTTTTTGTTCAGAATAGACCAAATCTGATATTAGGGTTGGATAGCTTGTATAGGAATAGAATCTTTCATTTAAATCGACTGTGCTTTAATGAGATATTTTATAGGTGATTGGGTTCTCTGTTTAAATAAAGGAAGGATTCAAATTGTGGCTTGGGCTTTGACCCTGCTACCCCTGATTTCCTCTCTGTCAGGTCAGCTCTGGCCAACATAGCAAGAAAGGAAACTTCCTGTGCAATGGCTTTTATTGTGAAGCATGGCAGGAATAGCTTCTCTGAGCCAATGTGTGAAGTGGCCTCCCAAACAAATAGAATTTTGATAACATGCTTGTTTACATGCTGCACTTTCTAGTCTTCATGATCAGGGTGCCACTTTGCAAGCACACAAAGCATTTTTGTTTAAATGGACAGAGCAGACAAAGAGATAGGTAAGGAAACAGGAAAATAAAATGTCTTTTTTTTTCTCCATGGACCAGGACAGGAATAAAATCCTACTGTCCTGATTCTCAGCCTCCTGTTTTGCCTTAAAACCTGCTCTGCTCAGATTGGCTCCCTTCACAAACCTCAGCTGCCATAAATTTTAGGAATGATAAATTTTCTGCTTATTTCCTCCTTCCTTTCTTGGGCTGGCCAAGGCACACAGGCTGCAGGTGAATTTCTTTATCTCCCACAGTGAGAAAGACACAAGAATCCCAAGTGGAAGCACTCTGAGCATCTCCCTAGATGTGTCCTTCTGCACAACATCAATGTCACCAACTCCAGGGCTTTTTCTGCTCAATCTCCAATTCTCTTTAATCATATGAGGCAGTGTGAGCCAGCATTCAGCTTTTTGATTTTTTTGCTAGCCTTTCCTGCTTGGCTTGGCTATTTTGATGTTGTTCAGAGACATCAAATGTTTTGATGACTCAGAGCAAGGCACGCAATTAAGTGTAACAAACCCGTTCCTGTGATGGAGAACCTTTTAGTGCCCAGCCAGGAGCTGTAACTCAAGCAGCACAACAAATTAATATCTCATTGATGGCTTCTCTGGTCTGGGGGTATATTAACTAAAAGTTGTGCATTTTCATCAAGCAGCAGAGAGCCTGCAGAGCTGATGATGGAGGGCAGTAATTGAAACGTGAACACTGAAGTGCAGCCATCCATCCCTGGGAGGAGTGCATGTGAAAAGGGAAACTCCAGAAACTTTCACATTCGAGATGAGATTGGAAAAAGGCAGTAGAATGCTGCAGGAAGGATGTGGAAATGGAACTGCTCAGCACCCTCCCTGTGGCAGGAACAGGGCACAAAACAAACATTGGTGTTACATCTTTCCCAAGTAAAGGGAGATATTCAGCTGTGTTTGACAAGGTTTGGTAAATACACAGCTGACAAGTGTTGACATGTGAATTCTCCCTCTTGGGATGGCTCAGTAACTGCAGTGCTGTGGGGTTAAAAGATGATAGTCAGACACTTTCTAGATATTCAGGACAGAATGGCTCTTTCAACCTCCCCTATTTCAGGAAAAAACCTGTCAGTTTTGGCAGAGATTTGTGCCAAGTTTGAGGTTTGGATGGTTTCTGGTTGTGGAGAATTCATTGGTGTCAGCACTGATAACTGGCTTTTAGAGAGTGAGGGCTCAAGGAGCAGTATTTTTTGGGATCCTTCTGGGTGTTTCCTGTAGTTCCTCAGTATTTCTGTTTCATGGCATGTTGCTACATAGAGATGGAACATTTCCACCTCCTAACCCCAAACTTTTTATCTTTCAATTTTGTGAGGCTTTTTAAAAATTTAAGTATTTTAATTGAAAATTTTAATACTTTTGAAAATGTAAATATTTCAAAACGACAGTTCAACTTACCTCTTATTAGACTCTCTGCTTTCATTACTTAGGGGTTTTGATTTTTAATCTTAAGTAAATGCTTCTGTCAAGTGAGTAAAAATGTGTAGCTGATCACAGCTGCCAGGCAACTGCTTTGTGAGTGGGCAAGGCAAAAGTAAGGGTGATTTCTAACATATTGTCAGTCACTGAGGGCTGACAATTTTGCTGCTGTTTGGCCCTTGAAAAAGTGCTGCCTTCTGTCTCTTAATACTGCCTGACAAAAAACGTAAGAAATCAGGAGTGCAAGTGTGTTCACATTCTACCCCACTAGATTAAGTCTATGGGGGTATGTGGTCTGGCTGGTTTGCTATATTAGCCTGTTTTCAATGTTCCGTCTAGTATTTTAAAATGTGGTCTGAGAGCACAGCCCTTCTACAATAAACAAAAAATGGGTGGGTTTTTTTGTTTCTTTGTTGGTTTTTGTTCATTTATTTGTTTTTGGTTGGTTTTTGTTTTGTGTTTGTTTTGGATTTTTTGTTTGGTTGGCTCTCTGTTTTTGTTCTTTTTTTGTTCATCTTCTTCCACAAGCTTTTGGCTTTCTTTGGGCACAAATAGTCTTAATTTTCTACTTTGATAATTATGCTGAGTTATGCTTTATTTAATGTTATTAAAGTTTATTGGGTTCTCTCTGAGATGGCTGTGCATCCCTGCTTAAAAATAGACGTTTATAAAAGAACTAAAATTATTTTCTGGCTGGTTGATTGGATCACTGCAATTTTGTTAGACTCACTGTGCACAGAGAGACAAGTCTCATGTTTGCTGGATGCTCTTTTAAATGCACCAGCCATGAGCATACCTGACAACATTTATTATTAATTTCAGAGAGCTCTGAGTGACATTTGAATTGCTTAGCTGATTTCCTGTGTTGCCATCCCTTAGCCCAGCCAAAGAACTGAATTAATATTAGAACAGCATTGATATTTCATAAGATGAGCTTCTGATAACATTTTGAATATAGATTGAGTAGCAGAGAAATGAGAGAAGCAGGCAGGCTCAGATCTTCAGGCATCATGAATTTGTCCCAGTGGGCAATGGAGGTGCTCTGCATTTTGACATTGTTCCTTTGAGTACTTCCCACTGGAGGAACTTCCCTGGTTTTCTCTAACTATAGATTATAGATAAAACTTAAAACCCCCACAGAGCAAAGTGTTCTCCCTATTTACATTTAGGCCAGAGGCCTGGCAAGTTGTGCTGGATTTGACTGGGCAGAGTTAACTTTGGTCACAGTGGCTGCTGTAGGGCTGTGTCTTGGATTTTTGCAGAACGTGGGGCTGATAATATAGAAATAGTTTAGTTATTGCTGAGCAGGGCTTACACAGAGCCAAAAAAAGGGGATTTTCCATGCTGATGGCATCATGCTGAGTATATAAAGGGGAGGAAAGAAGGAGGAAGAGAGGGGTGTTTGCAGGGATGATGTTTCCCCACCCAAAGAACTGTTAGATGTGATGGAGATGGCTGAACACCTGCCTGTCTGTGGGAAACACTGAATTAATTCCCTGTTTTTCTTTGCTTGCATCTGAAGCTTTTGCTTTCCCTATTAAACTGTCTTTATCTCAACTCACAAGTTTTCCAGCTTTTACCTTTCCCTTCTCTCCCTCATCTTGCTGGTGGAGCTGCTTGGGGCTCAGCTGCTGGCTGAGGTGGAACCACGACAGAAATTGAGCTGTCTGCTGCTGCTCCAAGGTGCAAACCTGCTGTTTGGGGTGGAAGGCAGGTGTGATGTGCCTCAGCTTTGTGATTCCCTTTGGAGCAGCCCCCTCAGGCTCCAGTCTCTGGCCCAGCCCATCATCTTTTCTCTTGCTCTTCAGTTTCTGTGACAAAACCAGCCCAGCATAGCCTGGCCTCTGGGACCTTTCACCACAGGGTGGGAGGAAATCCAGCTCCAAAGCTGGCTGCTTCCAGGAGGAACAGCTTTGGAGACACTGCAAAAGTTGGTACAGCTATCCACACCCATGAGGATTCCCCCAGCACCATGGACAGCTCCCCCACTTTCTTGGCTCCCTCACTTTCCTTTTATCACAGGTGAATTTTCAATTTTCTCTGTATCAACAACACGAACTCAAAAGTTAGTATGAGTGGGAGACAGCTGCTTCAAAATATTTTTTCCTTAACTAAGCAGCTGTGAAATTTTCATTGGCTGTGGGCAGAGCAGAAGAGATATCAAAGGTTTTTAGCATTCAGGCCATCAGTTGTGCCTCGCAGAGAGTAGCACTGTGCTTTACCTAAGAAGGCAGAAAGTGAACAAAACCTGCTCGGCTTGTTACCTGAACCTAACCTAAACAGAAACAGCTCTGTCCTATCATGGCACCATTGATAGAGGGTTAACTTTATCAAAAAATAAACTTTCTACCCCATTAAACTTTATAAAAATATAATTCTTGTAAATATTAATCCATTTTATTCAGTGGCAAGAACCTCTGGTGCTTTCTAACTGATAAAAATTTAAATCTTATGGTGCAGGCTAAACAGGTAACCAATTTCCAAGCAGAAATGAGGCACCTATTTTCCTGCTTTTAATTTAGGGGTTGGCTAACTAGAGACAAAAAAATGTAATATATTTTTCCTTCAATTTTTAATCTTTGTTATTATGATGCACGTGGCTGTAGCAAACCTTTCCATAACTGCCAAGTAGGAAAAATTAGGATTTTCGGGACTGATTAGATGGACAAGGCATGTTGAAAGGCACCTGGGAAAATTTTACTGAGAACAAAGTATGTGCTGAACTCTCTCTGAAAATCAAAAGGAGCAAGGCTTTTATTTCTATTTGTGCAAAAGAAATATTTCTTAATAATGTATTCAGTCCTTGGGTTGCATTGACACAGATCTGGCTGGGGTTTTCCCTTATATATTGTGGTTTTAAATAAATTTTTTTTTTCAAAGGAAGACTCATGGGCTAAAAAAGGGATGCACATTACTTGGAGCTGTGTCCAGCAAGGGACTTGGTATGAGAAGTTTTCCTGGCAGCCTTCTGACATGCTCAGATGGACCCCATGTGCTTTAAAGGGTGTGGGAAGAGCTTTGTGCTTGAGAAGGAACTTTAATCCAAACCAGATAATAAGATTTAAGATGAGTATGAATTATGAATCCATCCCAGGTTAATAAGATAAGATAAAAAGCTCTCTTAAGGTACCCTTTCTCAGTGGCTATTTGTATTCAGATTGGGCTGAATGCTCTTTTCCTGCCACCTCACTTAGTTATGAACATTTTGCTTTTACTGACAAACCGGCAGGTTTAGGATGAAAACAGTTTGCAGCTGATTAAGGATGCTGTGCCTGCCAATTTCTTGCTAATCTCTCTTATTATGCCCTTCATAAAAATGGTAGTCATGGTATAAATCCTAGCTTAAATCCATACCTGGAAGTGCTAATCTCTGAAGAGGAAAATGTCAAATACCTCCTGCTGTGTGCAAAGTCTCCAATTCTGTGGCATAAACATTAAAGGCTACTGAAATGATTCAGGGTTTGTTTTTTTTTTTTCCTTTACACAAAGATTTG
Source organism: Irena cyanogastra (assembly GCA_013397155.1). Lineage (NCBI taxonomy): Eukaryota > Metazoa > Chordata > Aves > Passeriformes > Irenidae > Irena > Irena cyanogastra. The sequence goes on from VWZV01016803.1 coordinate 83,730, forward strand.
CACTCCCTTTTCTAGCATTTCACATGTCATTAACCTTTCTTACACAGGCAGTACCTTAATAGTGCTGGGTGCATGACATGTCTGTCAGTGGCACGTGGTCACTTCTCTAACTATATTATTTTCTCAAACCATATTACGGATAAAATTTAAAGACCTCCACAGAGCAAAGTGTTCTCCCTATTTACATTTAGGCCAGAGGCCTGGCAAGTTGTGCTGGATTTGACTGGGCAGAGTTAACTTTGGTCACAGTGGCTGCTGTAGGGCCGTGTCTTGGATTTTTGCAGAACGTGGGGCTGATAATATAGAAATAGTTTAGTTATTGCTGAGCAGGGCTTACACAGAGCCAAAAAAAGGGATTTTCCATGCTGATGGCATCATGCTGAGTATATAAAGGGGAGGAAAGAAGGAGGAAGAGAGGGGTGTTTGCAGGGATGATGTTTCCCCACCCAAAGAACTGTTAGATGTGATGGAGATGGCTGAACACCTGCCTGTCTGTGGGAAACACTGAATTAATTCCCTGTTTTTCTTTGCTTGCATCTGCAGCTTTTGCTTTCCCTATTAAACTGTCTTTATCTCAACTCACAAGTTTTCCAGCTTTTGCCTTTCCTTCTCTCCCCCATCTGTGGTGGAGCCATTGCTGGTCCCAGCCCTCCCCCAGCTATCATCTCTGACTGTGCCTTGGTTCTGGAGTCAGCTCCCTTCCTTATTCATGGGATCCCTTCTGAGAGAGGTTTCTGAAAGCCCAAAGTGCTAGCTGCATGTGTAAGTGCAGTGTAGCACTCAAATCACCTGTGCAAGGAGCCCTGCAGCCAAAATCAGTGGTAAATGTAATCTGTTTTGGGGCCTTAAACCCAGATTTTAATACTTTGTGTCAGCATCCTATCCCACCCCCATGATGTTTTCCTTGCCATTAACATGGGGACACAGAGTGTTTTCAAAATCCTGCTCTCTACTCTGCAGTGCCAGCGGGGAAAAGGCAAATAAGTAAACTGTAAGATCACTTAGAAGTGAGGACATAGTGTGTCTCAAGGTAAAAAGGCTTTACCTGCCCACTTTTCTGTTCCATTTCTGCAGAAGTATGTGCTCTGGTTTCTAAATTAAAATTGTTCTCATAAAAATATTTCAGAATTTAGTATTTTTTGCTGTCACTGATGTCCTTGGTCCCCTGCAAAGACAAGCTGCTTGAGTACCACAGTGCATTAGGGGACCTAATTCTATAAAGCACTTTTTGTAGATTTTTCATGATTGAGACTATAGATAAATTCTGTTAATTTATATAATTTTTGTCTATTTTTAATCTAATATTTTATCTATAATTTCTATAATTTTTATCTCGTATTTGTCAGAAATTATCTATATAATTTTTAAAACTTTTAAAAAATTTATTTTTATAAATAATTTTTNTGGTAGTCATGGTATAAATCCTAGCTTAAATCCATACCTGGAAGTGCTAATCTCTGAAGAGGAAAATGTCAAATACCTCCTGCTGTGTGCAAAGTCTCCAATTCTGTGGCATAAACATTAAAGGCTACTGAAATGATTCAGGGTTTGTTTTTTTTTTTTTCCTTTACACAAAGTTTTGCACTCCCTTTTCTAGCATTTCACATGTCATTAACCTTTCTTACACAGGCAGTACCTTAATGGTGCTGGGTGCATGACATGTCTGTCAGTGGCACGTGGTCACTTCTCTAACTATATTATTTTCTCAAACCATATTACGGATAAAATTTAAAGACCTCCACAGAGCAAAGTGTTCTCCCTATTTACATTTAGGCCAGAGGCCTGGCAAGTTGTGCTGGATTTGACTGGGCAGAGTTAACTTTGGTCACAGTGGCTGCTGTAGGGCCGTGTCTTGGATTTTTGCAGAACGTGGGGCTGATAATATAGAAATAGTTTAGTTATTGCTGAGCAGGGCTTACACAGAGCCAAAAAAAGGGATTTTCCATGCTGATGGCATCATGCTGAGTATATAAAGGGGAGGAAAGAAGGAGGAAGAGAGGGGTGTTTGCAGGGATGATGTTTCCCCACCCAAAGAACTGTTAGATGTGATGGAGATGGCTGAACACCTGCCTGTCTGTGGGAAACACTGAATTAATTCCCTGTTTTTCTTTGCTTGCATCTGCAGCTTTTGCTTTCCCTATTAAACTGTCTTTATCTCAACTCACAAGTTTTCCAGCTTTTGCCTTTCCTTCTCTCCCCCATCTGTGGTGGAGCCATTGCTGGTCCCAGCCCTCCCCCAGCTATCATCTCTGACTGTGCCTTGGTTCTGGAGTCAGCTCCCTTCCTTATTCATGGGATCCCTTCTGAGAGAGGTTTCTGAAAGCCCAAAGTGCTAGCTGCATGTGTAAGTGCAGTGTAGCACTCAAATCACCTGTGCAAGGAGCCCTGCAGCCAAAATCAGTGGTAAATGTAATCTGTTTTGGGGCCTTAAACCCAGATTTTAATACTTTGTGTCAGCATCCTATCCCACCCCCATGATGTTTTCCTTGCCATTAACATGGGGACACAGAGTGTTTTCAAAATCCTGCTCTCTACTCTGCAGTGCCAGCGGGGAAAAGGCAAATAAGTAAACTGTAAGATCACTTAGAAGTGAGGACATAGTGTGTCTCAAGGTAAAAAGGCTTTACCTGCCCACTTTTCTGTTCCATTTCTGCAGAAGTATGTGCTCTGGTTTCTAAATTAAAATTGTTCTCATAAAAATATTTCAGAATTTAGTATTTTTTGCTGTCACTGATGTCCTTGGTCCCCTGCAAAGACAAGCTGCTTGAGTACCACAGTGCATTAGGGGACCTAATTCTATAAAGCACTTTTTGTAGATTTTTCATGATTGAGACTATAGATAAATTCTGTTAATTTATATAATTTTTGTCTATTTTTAATCTAATATTTTATCTATAATTTCTATAATTTTTATCTCGTATTTGTCAGAAATTATCTATATAATTTTTAAAACTTTTAAAAAATTTATTTTTATAAATAATTTTT
>VWZV01016803.1:86951-150609 GCA_013397155.1 Irena cyanogastra
TATAAAATTTTTTTATAAGCTACATATATGTACCTTATAAGGTATATACATATGTTTGTTTTTATAAGCTACACATATGAATTTTGTTTGTCATTGTGTTGGTTCCATGGCAAAAATAGCGAGCCAAATTAAAAAAATCTTTAATTATAATAATAATATTTATAGATAATAATGAAATTATAGATAATAATGAAAGATAATAAGGAGATAGATGAAAGATAATAATCTTTCATTATGTCCATGGATAAAGACATCACTGATTCCATCTCAGCCCCAGGAAGAGCCAAGGAATATGTGCCATTAATGGTGCAGATTCGTCTTAATGCTCTCTTTATTTCAGCCAGCTGTTTTTGAAACAGAAATTTTTGTTCCCTCAAATACAGGCAGCAGAGCATGCATCAGGCAGAGCTGGCTGGGCCTTGGGGGTCGCTGTAATCCTGAGTAAAAAATTAACAAATTACTGACAGATTAGTGATTAAAGCCGCACCTGATTTCAGGTGTACAAGGAGGAGACACCTGAGTTTGGGGGTGCTCACCCAGGGATGGAATAGCATGAGAGAGGCATGACTGCTACAAGGGAGTCACAGTGTGTGCAAATGGATGGCTGCAGGTACCCCAGGGGTGATTTGGACTGAATGGACCCTTAAAAAGTTTTTTTTTTTTAGGTAGGGACAGCTGCTCTTATAAAAGAAGCTCTGTTCTCCTGAGGATTTTTGTGTGTTTTAGGAAAAAACCCAACGTGTTTTCAACTAGCATCTTTAAGGAAGATGAATTACACATACACTGATTTCCTCCTGTAAAAATACTGTCAGAATATGTCCAACAGCAATCCACTTCTTACAACTCTGCAGCTGGGAGGGCCAGCACTGTTCCATCATCTCACAAAAGAAGGTAATGTTTCTTTCTGATTTTTGCCAACTTCTGGAAGCCAAATAAGTGTTGAAAGCTTATGAACAGTAAATTTTCAGCTTTATACCTAAGACAGCTACTGCCAGATTCTGCTCACACAAGCAGTCCTGCTGTAGAGCCAGCAGGACTGTGTGCAGGCACAGTCTGAGATGACTACAACCAAATAAAACCAGTGCAGAACTGCAATCTGTTCTGTCTCCATTGCATCAGTGACATTTCTGTCCACTTCAGCACAAGTTGTATTGTCTGATGCAGCTGAAGCAGCACCTTTCCTGTTCTGGGAATGAAGTAATTTAGTTTTATTTTATGTGATGGGGGCATTTCACACCTCAAAAAGTTCATTTTCCAGCAAAGACTAAATGTAATTCCAGTGACCTCTCAGGAATTTTTGTGGTGGGTTGAACCTCACTGTGGCTCCAGGGAGCTGTGTGATAAATTAATCACACAGTTCACCAGTTGGATTTGTTTGCACAGTCCTGAGGCCGTGCTGTGAGGATGCTGGGCTGAAAAGGTGCTGCATTCCAGCCCTTGCAGATGTGCAGGGACTGCATCAGCGGATGGTTTAGAGCTGGTGTCAGTCGCTTTGCAACTAACTAAAATCCATAAATATGGGGATGAAAATACAAATACATATGGAGATGAACACTGGACAGCTGTACCAGAAATGGGAATTGTTGCAGGGAACTGCCTGGAAGGAGGCAAACAGGAGCCTTCTTTTTTGAAATATGTATTTTGTTCACACTTCACTCGGTTTTTAAATCCCCACTGCAGTTTCTCGCAGTGGTTTTCTCACATGGGCTTTGCACATATCCTGGCCCCATCTCTTCCCTATGTGTCTCTTTCCAGACGTTTTTCTTTTCTAAATTTTCATTGCTTTATCAGTCTTTCACTTTTTTGCCCCCTTCACTCCCTTCTGCATTCCCATTGCCTTCTCTCCTCACTTTTCCCTCCCCTCAGTCTCATACATTCTTTCTTCAGGCACCTTGGCCATTTTTTCCTAATTAATTAATTCCATCTCTACATTTCCTGGGCAGCATGCAGGGACCAACTGATCAGGTGTGATTAACTTTGTCACACCCAGATGGGAGCAGAGCTGAAGCTTCCTGACCCTTAAAACCATTGCATCCTCCAGGCACCCTGGGCTTTGAGAAAGCAGAAGAGCAGCACATGGATCCTGATGGATCACAGAAAAGGAGCTGCAGCTCAGTTTCTTCTTTAGGGACTCTCTGAGACCTCCATCCTTTCCCAAAAAGACCCCCAAGATACAACTTGAACCTGAGTTGTCACATTTGGGTCAAGGTCTCCTGTACCCTTTTGTAGAGAAGGTCAGGTCAAGATATTCTTGTCATAGATTTTTGGATTTTTACTCTCAGTTATCCTTAGTTTAATGCAGTCAGAACTGGTAAAGTTAGGTACAAACATACAGGTGTTATCCTGCCAGAAGGAGATGTTTTTATAACAATAATGTGCCTAGTCTTCAATGCCCCTCTTTGTCAGTGCTTTCCCTTAGATGTGTGATTCTGTAATTGTGTCTTTCAGAGCAGCCCCATCCCTTCTTTTCTAGTTTGGTTGATTGAAAAAACCCAGCTGGCTTTTGCAATGTTTGGTTCCCATCACTGTCTTTATTGTATTTTTTTAATACCTGCAGCAATCTCAATCTTTTGTGCATCTGAGTGACCAGAATTATTCATGTTATTCCAAATATTCCCAGAGCAACTAATTAAATTCTTGACTATAGAGAAAGCCTGCTTTTGTCAGAAATGTTAACAATTACCAATGACTATCAGCAGCAAAATAGCCAATAAGTACTTCAATTTCAGATGCTCTTTAACCTTGCAACAAACACTGATTTTAAGATATAATTTCCTTTAGCCACATGTGAGTAGTCTGTATGATTTTTATGCCTTCTTTCCAGAAGTTGCTCTCTCTCCTAGCATTTGTTTGACTTCACTTTGTACTTTCAATAAAAGAAACTCAGATCCGACATCTTAGCCAAATCCTTGGAGGTCAAGGAGGCTGCACTAAGCCCATGTGGCCACTAAGCCTGTAGCCACAGAGATCTCCTGCCCCCGCCAGCTCACAGCCCACTCCTGCTTTGATTTCCTGGTGACCTTTCCTTCCAGTGCTCAGCCCTGTTGGGACTCTCATGAGGGATGCTACAGAAACCAACAGAATCACTTCCTGAGAAGAGAAATGCCAGACCTTAAACAGGCAGCTGAAGAAGCCAAGGATAAATACCAATGCTCTGTTCTTGAGAAGGAAAAGATTGTTTTTCTGCCAAAAAAAAATTAGAGTCCTTGTAGACTCCAGTCAGGTGTTTCTGGAGAGAAACAATGTGGCACTTTGTGTTTCCTCATAAAATTTAATGCCAGTGTTTCAGCAGTGGGGGCCAGATTAAATTAGATACCCCTAATTTATGTATGTATTCCCACTATGCAGGTAAATGTCACCCTGGAATTGAGGGAATTCAGTCTCTGAATTCATGTGTTTAACCACTTCCCTTTGAGCGTGTGCAATCACCACACAGGTTTTCTTGTTTAATTCCTTTTGTCAGGACCACCATTTATCAAGGACATGTGGGTACTTTTATGAAGATGACTAATCTATTAGCAGCAATCTCTGTTCAGTTTTAAGATTATTAACAGGCTGCTTAATTGTCCCCCAATGGAATGATGGGTTCACTTAGCCCATGTCTATACAGCAGTGCCCAGCTGTGATGGTCACCTCTTAAACACAATTCCATGTGTGATTTCCAAAGTAGGAACAAAGGAATGATGCTGGTCCAGCTGCACTGGGCTACTTCAGGAAGAAATGGCAACAGGAGTGGAGAGGAGATGTTAATTGGTGGCTGTTGTTTATGTGATTGGATGGAAGTGAAAAGTGAAAAACAAAAAAAAACCATCCCCAAACAAATCCAACTCTTTGCCCTTCATGAGGGAGGGGCTGGTTCCCAGCTGTACTAGCCAGGAATTTGTTCCAGCAAGGAAGGGAGAGGGGGAGGATTGTTGTACCGGGACAGCAGTGGTGCCTCTCAGGCAAGGAGCACACTGGCATGTGCCATGCACCTTGAGCTGAGAGCACAGCACACAGCTCTTCCTGCTCCTTCTGAAGGGCTCAGAAACTGATTTACACACATTTTCATGAAAGCCAGAATAGGGGAAGTTCACTTATTTTTATCTAAACTGATTCAGTTAAAGAGCTGAAGCATTTTTTTTAATCCCAGTATGTGTTCAAGGCCTCTGCAGAATAAAGACAATAATTACCATTAGTGCTAAGCTGTTTTTATCCCTGGAGCTCAAGTGCTTTGGAAGGATGAGTGTTATCAATGTGATTGAATGGTTCCAGCTGCCCAGTTACAACAACTGGAGGCAATTGTTGGGGAGCTGGTGAGGCTCTATGGGGTCAGACAGTGGGGAAAGGCTCCTGGACCCCTTCTGTGATGTTCAAGTTGTGTTTTTTCTTCTGTGAGGCTGTATCTTGCTCCTCAGAGCTGGAGTTGCTTGTGTGCATGCTTGTTGGTGTGAGAGGGCACATGAGGTAGAAGGTAAAGGAGGTACAGGTTGTTTTATAGCAATTCTTTCACTTCTGGAAATTAACTCCGTGCAGTATTGAAAGTGAAAACAGCTACTTTTTGTTGGACTTGTTTCCCTCTGCTGAACAGCACTCTGTCTCTGCCCTGAAATGGTTTAAAACAAGCTGGCATGTGTTTCTGTTAAAACTCAGTGATGTTCAGTGCTACAAATCACCTCATCCCCAGGATAAAATCTGTTGAACAGAAGCATTGCTGGTCACAGTGCTGTTCTGACTTGGTGCAGCTCAGGAAAATGGGAAGGATCATTGCTGCTGATTTAATTGGGTTGATTTGTTGAAACAGAGGCAAATACAAATCACCCTGTCAAGTCAGTAAAGCAGACAGTGTCACCAGGGCCTCAGAGTACATTTTATTAAAGGATTTGTCTTGGAAAGGAGGAGAAAATCTAGCAAGAGAACTGAAGATGAGGTGGTTAAGATAGAAAACATGCACAAATTTGTTGTGTGAGGGGCTGAATGTCCTCACTTGTCCCTTGAAAAGGTAAAAGTGGACGAGTCATGATTTATCTGGTGCCTGAGGTTTTCAGCTGAGAGTGAGCAGTTCTAGGCTCTAACCACTTTTCCAAGCCCCTGATTTATTTTTTATCCAGTGACTCCTGAATATGAAGGGCATAAACAGACTTTTTACCCAGTCTGTGCTTTAGGTGGTTAATGGCTATTATTAATTTTTATTATTTCAGCACTGAGTTTCTGGACTGGGTTAAATTTTACCTCCTTGGAGCTTTAAACCCTCCTTGGGCTATGCTACTGCTGTACATTGGGTCATTAGCCTCAGACACAGCACCTAAGATTTGGTTGGTGAAGTCAGAATCAGATTTCAGGAGTTTTCAAAATTGAATTAGGGACACATTTTGCTGAGGTTATTTGAAAATGGAGGTTTGGGGGCTGGTATAAGCCCCATGCTCTTGAAAACTTGCTTCATATTTAGGGATCTGTGCTTTTTACTCTTTTTATGCTGCTAGACTTTTCATTAATAACTTTCACATACAATTCAATAGCTCTAGGAAAAAAAAAAGAAAACAACTTTAAAAAATATTTTTTAAATTCTACAGCCCAATGTGTCAGCCCAGTAGTGCAGTGAATTGATAAAGAGCCCTGGTCATGTAACACATGAGGATGAGCTATAACTCACTGTGTTGTGTTGGTTGAAAGGTTTTTGAGGGTGAGTGTGAAGGGCAGGAACACCAGGGTGTGCCAGCAGTGTTTTCCAGAAGCTTTGAGGCAGGCTGAGTCTTTCAGCTGGAGAAACTGAACATCTGGTGTGGGAATCCTCCCTGGGGGCCCCCTGCATGACAGACCCCTAATAAGGGTTCTGTGCAAGGATTGAGAGATGAGCTGGATCCTTTTTGGTCTTCAGGTTGCTGTTTATTTTTTATCTTATCAAAAATTCTCCACACCACCTGCACCAGACTTACTTAGCACACAAGAAGAAGACAGCAAAAAGGTCACAAGATGGACAGGTTCAAGGTCTTTTAAAGCTGTTTTGTCCAATTAACTCTGAAAACGTGCTTTATTTCTAATTTTCTACCAACAACTAACTACTTGTCTAACAAGCATCATCTGCACTGCGACTTTCCCCAACCAATCACCCAGTGCCACCAACACTGCAGAAAATGGAGCAGATGAAGAAGAAGAAGGAGACTGAACAATGCCCAAAATCCTCCATTTTGTCCTCCATGTACCTCTATACTAAAATCTAAATTTTTCATCTAAATTTTTCACCCTGTGACAAACCACACCACCATCCACCTCACACACTCACAGACTGCACTCCATCACAAAGCCCTGGAAGCCCTCTCCATGGACAAAGGTTAAAAGCAGTGCTTTCCTGAGGATCAGGGCTTGTCAGGACAGACAGGGAAATATTATTTGGACTGTGTTTATTTCTACAGCAGTAAACAGAGGAGCTGGGACCAAAGCCAGAACCAAATCTCTCATTGTGTAGATTTCCTGACATGTTGTGCCCATTTTGAGCAGCAGGGTTGGTGCCACCCCAGTGGAGCCTGTGTTTTTCACCAGCTATTTGAGTGTTACCCATGCAGCAAAGAGCTCAGGAGAGAGGCACTGAAAGGTTTAGAGCAATGCCACCTAGTGCTAAAATTAAATCTCTCGAAACAAGTAAGTTTTAATTTTTTACGGGCTGTAGGTTTTTTTATTTCTTTACTTTTTTGGCAATTCCACTTGTTAGAATTAAACTTGGACATTAAAAAAACACCTTGAGGCATAGCCAGAGGATTTTGTCAGCCTGGATTTGCAATTGTGGCTCATATCTCAGTGAGAGCAGCAGGGAGAGATGACTAGGAGGAGCCTCCTTGCCTCCCTTCTCTTCTCCTGCCTTACATCAGTCAGTGGCTGGATGCTGAGACCACTGCTCAGCAGGAGGCTGTGCATCTGAATTTGACCATTTTTAGCCTTTGATGCCTGATTGTGAATCATTTTTCCCCCACAACAGCTGTTTGAGTAAGGTGACCATCTGTTCCTTATTAAAAAAAAAAAAAAATCCTTTTTTCAGTGTTGTTCAGCCCATACCAATTCAATATAAGGATTTACTTTGTCCCACATTTCGGCAGTGATCACACAGAGGAGTCCACACAAAGACACAATGATTTGATAAGATCCATGATTGTTGCATACAAAATAGAACATTGCAGGGTTTCCTTTTCCTTTACCAGTGCTCATTTGTCTGGTTGTTTCCTTTTCTTTTTCCCCCAAATTTCTATTTATTTTTGCGTTTTCTGGTCATACAAACAGGTAATCAATGTGTGCAGTGCATTGCTGTGATCCTTTAACAAGGAAAAATTATTAGGACTGTTCTTCATTATGCACTTCCATAAGAAGACAGAATTGACACATTTCCCACTGAGACTATTTCTGTCTCATGATGCCCCTCAAGATGCTGGTGATTTCTTCATGGAAGGTATCACCCTGTTTCAAAGAGGTGGCTCCTGAGAGTAACCTGAGCAGGATATGACTAAAAGAACCTGCTGTTAGAAATGAGAAGCTTGACTCAGACAATGTATCAAGCAGTAATTCAATTTATTAATTAATATGGTATCGTAGGAGCAAAACCAGTGCTGGGTACAGTGCTGGGGGCTCTCCCCTCCAACTGCACTCTGATTGCTGGGCTTTCTGCTATTTATTGATCATATTCATGCATATTCATAAGCTTTCTCAGCAGTTTCTGCTTCCAGTTTTTTACATCACAGTTCTATACTTCCGGATCATAAATATCTGATGGTGATGTTTGGTTCCTTTCCCATTTCTATACTCTATTGTGGTCTATTCCAGGTTTCAGTACCCAGGATGTATATCCTAGGATGTGTATCCCAGATGGTGGGGTCCAGCTTCTACTTTCTAGGACCATTAATCTCTGATAGTGATGTCCAACTTTCCTTTTTGAAATTCATTAATCAGTGACATTGATGTCCACCTTCCTTTTTCAGGATGTTCTCACCGTTTCATTAGGAGCTTGGGATAGGTTCACTTCCCTCTTTTGTTTAAACCTTTGTACATTTTAAAAAAAATCCTTAATACAAATCAGCATTCTGAAGGTACAGTTTAAAAATCCTTAATACAAAGCAACATTCTAAAGGTATAGTTTAAAAATCCTTAATACAAAACAGCAAAAGACTTACAATAGTTAATTGTGAACCAGAGATCAGTTCAAAGGCCTTCTCCCATGCTTTGCTTTCTTTGGTTGTTTATTAGAACTCATCTTCATAACTGTCCCATGGCCGTGTTCCACACATTTCATAATTACAATTACACAGGTTAGCTTTATTTACCTGACAGGAAACACAATTTCGTATTTCACACTGCCAAAACAAGCCTTTGGGCAAAAGAGGAATGCACATTTGGAGAGCCAGATGCTTTCTCTCTTCTCCATTTTTTAAAAATAGTGATCCATGGCTCTGCCAAGACCAGTGTCTCATCATATGTAGTGGGTAAGATGTGTGTACAAAGGCAAACCTGTCTTAAAACCAGACCTTTTATTTCCTTTTAATCACTGATGCTGCTCCGCTCCCATCGAGAGATAAGGATTGCAAAAAACTGAAAATTATTGAAGCCAGCATGGTTGTTGTGATGGAAAGTAGGTTCTCACTTTTGAAATTTGATCATGTAGCAAAGCAAAAAACAAAGACAAAATGACAGCCAAACCAAGCCACAGAGTAAAATAAAATTTCAGTTTTCCCATGCTAAGGTGTTTATTGAAGACTTGCATTCTCATCTATTCCTTGAGGCTTCTTTCTTTTCTGCAAGTGAAATAAAGATGCAGCCAAACACCAGGTTCTTGTAGTGGTTTGGAAATGAACTCTTGAGCACAGCCTGCACATGCTTTTGTTGTGTTCATTATAGCTATCTCACAGAAGAAATAGTAGCAGGTAATGCATTTCTTTGTGAACAGAATGATGATAGGAGAGGTATTTAAGGCCCAAGTCATGTTTTTTCCCGAGTGATTTACTTGTTCATTTTTTTTTTCCTACTGAAAATTTGCTTCTTAAATTCAGAATGTGTAGCAGCTTTTTGGTGAATTGTTTAGCAAGCCATGATACTGCTGAGCCTGACAATATGCACACACTTCTTAATGATTTGGAAAAGGACAAGACTACAGAAACAAAGGTAGAGGAGTAGATGTGTTTGTTTCCATGCTAAAAATTCAGACAAAATTATTTCTGCCAGGGGAGAAGTTAAAAAAATAGACAGCTTTATTATCCATCTCCCACTGAATTTCGGTGGGCTTCGTATGGCCTGGCTTTTAGCAAATCCTCCATTTTTCTTTATGAAAGGTTGTTTATTGCTGCTGTCTACAGCACAAGCACTTTGGAACCTGTGAGTGGAATTAAATTTCTTTGCCCAAAGAGCCTCAGTAATCATTACACCAGATTGGAGATGAAGGAAAAAAATCCCAAGTTTTCATTTCTCCCTTTGCTGCTGAGTTTTGTGTGAGTCTTGGCTCTTCAAAGAGACAGGAGCAGTTGTTGGTTGTTGTGAAGTTGTTTATTGCTTGAATACATCAGTCTCAAAGGTGAAGAGTTTAGAGAGTTAAATTCTGTGCTAAAACCTTTCTGGCAGAGTCCCCGTGTTCTGAGCAGAAGCAGCTCCCAAACCTTTTTTTCTTCCTCCGTTTCTTCTTCTTCTTTGCACTCCAGCACAGGGGGATTTTATTCATAAATCATCTCATCAGCTAAAAACACGATTCTAAAACATTCTTCCTAAACCTATTTTGAGTTAATTCTAATGTGAGAAAGCAGTGTCAGTTCTCACCCAAAACCTACACATATAGTTCTATCTGTTCACACAAGTGTTTCTCTCTGTTCTGCTGTGGTTTTGTTATGTCTGGAATTAAGTTAATTCTGTGAACTCTAAACCAGGTTTTAGGGCTTTTTACTAGCTAACACAGTCTCTTAAGGCACTTAAAAGATATTTCTACTCACTTAAAACTAAACCTTACACTCTTACTTCATGTCTGTGTGGCTTAATACATTTTAGTTTCTGGCAATGAGGCACCCAAATATGACAAAACTGGAATGGTTTGCAGAGATGCTGAAGGAAATGAATCTCAACAGGGGTAAACATCTGTTAACTTAGAACTGATATTTTGGTGAGATGCTTTAAGCTGTTTTGTGGATTTTCTTTTAATTCTTGCTGGCATGAGGGAAAAGCTGCTGGTTTGTGGTCTTTTCCAGGGTGGGAGGTGAGCTGCAGGTGAGTGAAATTGGTGCTGGGAAGATCACAGACTAATTCACTCAGTCATTATCCAAGCACCTTAACTCTGGCAGGACCTGGCAGCTGAATTGTGAGAAAGTTTATCAAAGCAAAGATGATCCAAAAATGGTGGAGATATTTTACTTATGTTTGCCTGTACTTTTCCATGGGCTGCAAGGCTTGAATTTACAACAGAAAACACAAAAACTTTGTAAGTTCCAGCAAAAGGATGTTTACACAAAGAAGTGGTGATATTTTTATTTCCCTATCCACAAGTAGAACAAAGTTAGTAGTGGAAGAGTTTATTTGCCTTTAAGAAACTTGAAATCTCAAAGATAAACTTGAAAGAAACCTATGTTCATCTGGATATATGGTGCCACATCTCTAATTAATGAACACAAAATTAAGTCTGTTTATAGAGAGCTTTTAGCTCGGATGGAGACAACTTCTTGTTTTATTTTCATTCTTGCCTTTATAAGTTACTTTTTTTGTGATCATTCCTCTTGGTTTTTCTTTAAAATCAAGTGCTAAAAAACAGATTATGGATTTTCTTCTCAGTTGTTACTTTTGGTTGGAAGCAAAGCCTGAGATTTTAATGCATGGAAATAAAAAAAAGTTCTATAAACAGATCATGTTTCATATAGATGATCATTAAGTGCTAAGATAAAAATTATCAAACCTTCTGTGGAAAGCATAACATGTCCAAAAGAATGAAGTCTAAAATGAAAAGGAAACAGTAAACACAAGATTTTTCAACATTTTTTAATTAGGAATCAAACACCCCCAGAAATTGTCATGGAACTGTCAACACCACATGTGAATTATGATTGCAATAAATTGCATTTTTGGGGACAGGGGTTTTGTTTTGCTCTTTGAGCCAAATGTTCACTATTCTGCCAAAGTTTTGAGCTCATTGTTATTTATGCCCCACCTGTATGTTGTCACCCATTCCTCTCTGTCAAGGAGATGAACACTTGCAAGGGCTCAGAAAGTTGAACAAACTGTAATTACTGCATGCTACATCCCAGCCTTTCTGTAATTAATCTGAGACACAGCTGGGAGCTTCCCAAAGCAAAGTGAGATTAGTTAGTAACTGATGAAACTTTCACCACCTGTGTGGGTGGACTTCTTGGAGATCAGCTTTCTGGCTCATTTGATGTCTTGTTTTGAATTCCACTTTCAATTTTTTATTTTTCCAATGCATGATTTCTGTCCCTAACCCCACATATCCAGTCATTTTCCAGCAGACACCTTTTTACCTCGGATTTCTTGTACCCTTTTCCCTGAGTCTGTTGTTAGCTTTTGGTTTTGTTTTGGCTTTTTTTTTAATGCTAGTATTTCCAGGTCTTGCTCAGAAGCTTTCTCTCACCCATTGTTATCTTCTAAAATGTCACTGAGACCATCTGCTCCAAACTGCCTCTGCTGAGCAATTTTAGTTCTCCAAGATCTCTTGCACTGACATTATTTTTCCAGGCAGACTGTCTTCAGCAAGGACTCAGTAGCAGAAAAAGCATACAAGTCTGGCAGAAGTGGCAAGCATATCCTTTTAAAATAAATGAACCTCATATTGTAGAACCTCTTTGCCATAGCTGCCTAAGCTGAACATTTGTCTACATGGATATGAAGCAGTGGCTCAGAGTCAGATTCAGGGAACAATTCTGTGCATGGAAAATCACATTCCTGTTTAGCAAACAGACATGTACATGCCATAATCTCTGGAGGCTTTCAGCACAGGCCCAACCTCAAACCCTTCTTTCAAGGGCTTTATTGTTTTGTTCTGTAAATGTATATTTCACCTGTAAGCTATTTCTCTCTGCTGATTTTGGATTGTGCCCCCATTAAGTAGGTGTGGATTACACTCACTGATTATCTCAACAGTTTTCACCTCCCTGTCAGGTACCACATTGCCCCTCTGGTCCTTATGTCTGGGAGCATAAATCAAAGAAAACCCAAACTGCTTGGGGAGGTAATTTCACCTTTCCTTCTCCTCTTTGCACAGCCCTGCTAGGCAATGGATGCTGAAAACTCTTTACTCTTTCCTCTCTGCATTATCCTGTCACTAAATCAGTGCATGCTCACTCTGACACTTGGCAGTGCAACACTTGCATGGATAAAAGTGCATTGAAAAGATTCTGCCTGCAACTCAAAGTTCATGTAAACTTCTACATAAACTTATATTTATGTAGAAGCTGTGGAATAGGCTCCCAGTTTCCAAATGTCTTTTGGCTCTGAAAGATCCAAGCAGTTTCATGTGGTGATGGCACAAAGTATTTTATCCTTAGTCATAATTCCTGTGCCTGGGTAACTGCTGAGCTTCCTGGGCTCACAGATCTGATACAAAAGAAGTCCCTGCTGTAGCCCTCTCTCTTCAGTAATAGCATTTAACATCACATGAGACAGATCAGGAGTATTACAAATAATGCTGCCATTGCTGATATATTTGTAAAAAAGTAATAATATTGTAATAATAATGATCATAATAAAATATTTTGATAGTATAAAACAAAATGGTCATTTAAAATGGTCATTTAAAAACATTTTTAAGTAGGGAAAATGATCTTGAAGTCATCTAAGAGAAATGTATTCCAAGATCTTTAACCTAGAACCTCTGCACAGAAACACTGCTGCTGCCTGGCTTTGCTGTGGTAACTCACACATCCATCTTTTCATCCTTGTGCTAAGGTGGCCTGGATGTGTTTCATGAAAATCCTCTTTGAGACAGTCATGGCTGATTACCAAATCAGCCCAAAGGGGATTGTAGCTGTGCTCTCTGAACTCATTTACTGTGGTTTCTGCTTTGCTTTGCTCATACCCATGCTGCTCATTATCAAAAAAACAATTAAAACTCGCTTTTACACACTGTCATAAGATGATCCACAGCAATGCTGATGGACAGACATACTGTTAGAGAGCTTCTAGAACCCTGAAGTGACTTTGGTCCTGTAGCTGTAGTGGGCCAGCTCAGCAGGGCATTTTTCAGCTCAACTTCTGTGGCATTTCCTCATAGCATTTCACTCTCTTCTTTTCATTCTGTACATTCAGGTATGCACATTGTCCTGTGTTCTCAACACACAGACAATATAAAGTTTAAATTCTTCCATATTCTCTAGTTCTTGCTTTGATTCATATGGGTCTGTTTATTCCCTGTCCTAAATAAAATTGTCAAGTGACACTGCTTCACTTTCTTTCAACTGTGGCCTTTTTAACGATTCATCCGGTTCCTTCCTTTGGAAATCTCTTCTCAAGCCTTTTTAATCCCACTTCTGCTCCTCTAAATGTAGGTATTATCTTTGAGCCTGCTCCAGAGTCCACTTAAAGCATATATGCTCACTTCACAGCTTCAGAAAGATGAGTTTAAGGGAGACCAGGAGCTGTGCCAAAGGATGCTGATGTGTTTTGTTCTCTCATAACATGAAATTTAATTATTGCAATGTTCTGTTTCCAGCCCTTCACAGCACCACTGCTCATGCATCTGCTAGGATGAATGATTAAAGATGAAAGCAATGCAAATCTTGGACTTGGGGGTTCTGTTTGCTTCCACAGCAAGGAAATGAGTTCTTGCAACTTCCTCTGACACGCTGGTCTCTTGGCATGGCACCATCCTGTGCAGCCCCCAGGGAAAGAAACATCTCCTTTAAGGTTTGGACTTCATTCCTCATAGTGAAAGCCAATTACGTGCTGTAAAATAATTGTAGTAATTTAATGGTTGTTTAAAAATGTAGTCAGCAATCCATTTGGGAACTGGGATTTTTTTTAAACTAATTTTATTTCATTTTTTAAAGCACTGTTGTGGTTTTCACTGGTAAAGCTAGTGTTGTTGTTTATTTGCCTTCTGTTAGACAAGCCAGAATTTATGGGGAACCTTAGTCTCTTTTACTGGGCTGCCTGATGAAATTGAAAAAAAAAAGTAGTTTTTTTTTTTTTATCCATTGTATCTATGACATTGCTTGTGTCTGGGAGAGCCTTAATATTGTGTGACATGTCAGTAAATAAATAGGATACAAAAATCAAAATGGCCTTTATGACACAGACTAAAAACTGATTAAATGCTAGGTTCTTAAATATAATTACAAACTGGGAATCACTGCTGGAGTTGATTTGATTCTCCAGAGGTTCCAAAGGACTGGGGCCAAGAAATTATCTCTGTAAAATCTTGCTAGTCCAGTCCATCAATATAAACTCATTACTAATAAAGTGAGTAGGTTAAAGAAGAAAGCCATAAAGTATAAAAGAGATTAGTGCTGAGTGATCTGCATTGTTTGGAAAGCTCCATGCAGGTAAATCATGTGTATTTTGACCGAGTAGAGTAATAAATATCTAGGCACAAAGATTGTTGGCCATGCAGGATACAATAACCTGTTCTGAAGAGGGCTCAGGGAGGATGGGAGATCTGCAAGTCAGCATTAGCATGTGCAACATCAGGGAGGCTGAATGAAATCCTCAGCTGGTGAAAGACTGGGTACCCAGTAAGAACAGAATTGTGATGTAACACCAATTTCACACTGGCCCGACCTCTGCTGAAAAAATATCTGATGCAGCTACAGTTCACAATTCAAGGAGTAAAAAGATTTATGGCAATGGTTGAAGGGATGGAAAATATGCCTTACAGAAGACATTCAAGGGAGTGTTAACTCTATGTCTTTATCACCACAATCTTAAAACTCATCTGGAGAAAATAATAGTTCAGCAGTTCCATGAAAAAAATCATAATAAGAACAAAACCCAGAAGTCAATGTAGGACTGATCAGCATTTTAAAGAGAGGCAGAGATATAACTTTTTACAAATGACTGTAAGCAGCCATTGAAACATTTCCCCAGTGGCTGTAATAGAGCAGTCTTGATTGTTAATTCAATGTTTGTATGTTAAGGGAAAAAATACTACAGACCAGACGCAAGAATTAATGCCAATAAACCCTACAGTTAACATAAAGTACTAGGTTAGAAATCCCAGTGGTCCTGTCTAGTCTTAAACTTCTGTAGTCATCAACACAATGACTATTTTTCTTTAAATTGCTGCTTTTGGTGGAGTTTTCTCTCCTTGCTGTTTAGATTTTACTTTTTAAACCAGCCTTTCCTAAACTAACCCTTTTAAAAACTTTTATTTCTTGCCATCACACAGACAAAGCTATCCAGAGCTTGTCATTGTAAGGTTTACAAGCTGTAGGCAGTGGATGCTCCCTTGCTGGCAGCGTCCCCTTAGTGGCACCAGCTTGCAGAGCAGTAGTGACAGGTGGCACTTGGGGCTGTCAGAACCTGCACAGGGAATGATTCAGTCACAGCCCTCACCCAGACCTGTGCTATGATCCTCATTCCTGAAAGTGTGCAGGATCCTGCCTTGCTGCTCAGAGGGAGCCAGCAGGGCTGCTCATTGCCTTTGTTATTGCTGCTCCTCTTTCTGTGGACTGGCACCAAAATAAAAAGAGGTGTGTCAACCTCTGGGGAAAGAAAAACCTATATACAGGGATTTAAATTAGAGAAAATGCCTTTCTCCTATTTTTATTTTCCTTTGGTTTCTGATACCAAGGAACAACTGTGGATGAAAACCAGCATTGGCTGTCTAGCAGTCACCAGCAGATATTATTGACCCAGGAGCTCCCAGGCCCCAGGTAACCTGGAAATGCTTTAATTCTGGAAAGTTACTGTAAGGAGTAAAGGTACTGTTGCTGACTATTGATGAAAACAAACAACTTGGTTTAAAGAAATAATATATAAAGTTGTTCTTTAATAAAATTCATCTTAATAAAAGATGAATTCTACCAACACTCATATTAATCTCTTAGCGAGACTGCAAAGTTGTTTTCCTTCTCTTCTGTGCCATTTCTCATGTTTTACCTTTCCTTCATGTTTGATCTTTTTTTTCAACATCAGTCATTCATTTACAACACTTCTGTTGATGTAGCTGGGCTTTGGATTAGGCTTCAAGTTGCCATTTCCTTTCTGTTTGAATAGGGATTTCTTTTATCCAGGGGAAGGAAATCAATAATTTGTCATGGCAAACCATGCTTATTTGGATTCACAATGTGTGGTCAGCTCTTCTGTCGTTTTCTAAAGCATTTTAGGATAATGGAAGAAGAGTCTTGTTTGTGATTTTTGATGTTTTCCTTTGTTTTCCCTGATTTATTTAACATCTGTACTCCATTTGACCATTTGCAGGGCAGATTACAGTAAATCTATAATTTTGTTTGTTTTAAAGAAGATTGTGCTTTCTGTCTCCCAAGTCTTTCCCAGGGGATCACTCAGAAACCCATCAAAGGATTAACCTTTGGTACGACAAATTAACAAATATATCTGTGGGAAAAAGCTCAACTATGCTTTGCTGTGAACTTGCACAATCTGTGCTGCTCCTTGCCAATCATAGCAGATGACAGATTACTTACAGAACCAAGCTCCCATTCTTTTTAGCTGCTGCTACCTCTGCAATCCCACCTATGCACGGAACAGCCCCAATATTTGGCTGTCTCAGCGCAGGGAAGGCCCAGGCGCTTTCCTGCAAAAAGGAAACTACTTCCCCCAGGTCATCTCCTGCAAACTGGGGATTGCTCAGGGAGCCTGGACGCCTTTGTGTCCCTGAGCATCCTGGCAGTACAGACTGGGGTCAGTGCAGAGTGAGCAGCCCTGGGCCCGAGATTTCCCCTGGCTTTGCGCAGTCACTGCTTGACCACCTCCGTGTCCCTTTGCTTTTGTAAAAAGAGGGATAAAGGACAGATTGCTGAGGGTGAGCAGCTGCTGCGGGCTTAGAACGGGAGATCTGGGGGGAACTCCAGATATTTTGTGCTCACTGGGTCGAAGAGAGAAGCTGGGTGCGGTGAGGGTCTTGCCAAAGTCCTTCGTTCACCTGCCCCTACACCACCAGTGTATAGGCTCCAGCTTCGAGGTGGGTGACACCTCCGGGTGTCCCCTGGGCAGGCACAGCCGGGGGGGCTGGGGCACGGCTCGGCCGCAGGTAGGAGGGGGCTCGGCTGCCGGGTGCAATGGGGGCTGCGCCTTTGCAGGGCGGGACTGTGCAAGGTGGGAGCGCGGCGTGGGTGGGGTGCTGGGGAGGCGTGCGGAGCGTTCCGGGAGCTGGCACGGAGGCAGGCTGGCAGGGAGGGAGGGAAAGAAGCAAGGGGGGCCGAGGCGATCCTCCCCCCATGATTGGCAGCGCGGCGCGTCCCCCCTCCCCGCCCGGCTGGTGCTGCCCCTCGGCCGCCGTGGAGCGCGCATCCGCACCGCCCCGCCGCTCCTCTGCGCGCTGCTCTCCTCTTGCCTCTGCCGCTCTCGCTTGTTTTAATTTTTTTTTTTTTTTTTTCCGCCCTCCCCCCCTCCCATCTTTTGGGCGCTTCCCCTGTCGCCCGCCCGCCCGGCGGGCTGCCTCCGCGGGCGCGCAGCGCGGGGCCATGCCGCCGGGGCCGCCGCTGCTTCGGGGCTCCCTCCTCCTCCTCCTCCTCTTTCTCCTGCACTTCCTCGGCGCCCCGGCCCGCGGAGCCGTGTACACCAACCATTTCTTGGTGCAGCTGCGCGGCCGCGGGGGCCGGGCGGAGGCCGAGCGGGTGGCGGCGGAGCACGGCTTCGGCGGGGTGCGGAAGGTAAGCCCCGCGCAGGGCCGGGCGCTGCGCTGCGGTGCCCTTGGCCCGGGCTCGGCGTGTCGCCGATGTGGCGGGGGTGGCCCCGGCGCGGGTGGTCCCGCTGTGTCCCCGCTTCTCGAGGGGCTCGGAGAACAGCGATGCCGGAGCCGCTGCGAGCGCCGCTCAGTATCGGCCCGGCGGGGCGCTCATCGCGGGCTGCGGGGAGAGCGGAGTTTGCCACATGGTAGCTCGGTGCCTTCTGACTTACTATGTAAACATCCTGCCCTGGAGCGGCTCCCGTCCTGCGGGGCTGGGGCTGCCGCCCCGGGCTTCCCCAGCGCGCCTGTGACGGCTCGGAGCACCGAGGGAAAAAGGGAAGCCTCATCTCCATGGAGAAGCCTTCCCACAATTTAAATAGAGGATTTCATAGGGGTTTTGACAGTCAATTTTTGATGCTGTGGGTTTCTTAATATCCGTATCATTCTCCTAGAGAAATAGGATGACCCCATGATAAGCGATGAATGCTTTTCACTAATGAATGTAAGTTTGGAAACTTGGAATGCCGTTGGAGGTTGTTTAGCTGCTGAGGTCCTAGGAAATCAAGAATAGCCAGAGTGGCAGGTTCCCTCCCGGTTCCTAGTGTGTCCACCTCTGCTAGAAATCTCTCCCATTCAAATAACAATTAGACCTCTAAATATTTTAGGGTATAGTAAGACCTGGGGTGAAAACGGGGAGAGGCTGATGGAGTGCCCTGGTCAATAGAGTTCCTGGCAGACTTGCTTGAAGGAGTGCAAAAGGAAAGCAGGCTGTGAGTGTTGCTGCTGGTTTGTTTGTTTGTTTTCTTTTCCTGGCAGTTATGCAATGACAGCCTGGTCCTACATCCAACGAAATGAATGATAATAGCACCCTGAACTTGAATGAGTGAAATGGCTTTAAACCTCGATTTAAAAATAAAAATTGAAAAGGCATGTCAAGTCAGACTCCCTCCCTCAGGTTGCCTCGTTTCAACTCCAGTGGGAGCTTGTTAGAGAAATGAGGACAAGATCATTGCTGCTGTGGCCACAGCTGATTCCTGCTCTGATAAGATGCTTTTGTTTTAGGCACACAGCCTTGTGGTGATAGTGACAGACAGCTGCTGATACATTTGGTTAAGAATTCATTGTGTGGATTAGGTTTCATTATGTGAGATTTAGATACAGCTTTTTGGTCAACAGTTTTCCTCTTCTAGTCTCTTCTGATTGTGCTCCCTTCCTCCTATCCTGGATTTTTCTGTCTGACAAAGCCTTGTGAGGACGGAAGGGTCTGTTCCTGCATAGCTCAATTTCTTAGGACTTTTGCTAGATGCTTTCAAATGATCCTGTGGTCCAGGTGGGGAAGAGACAGAGAAGAGAGAGGGGATTTTGTAGGATGGAGAAATGCAGCTTCTGGGCTGTTCAAATCCTCTCCTCTCTACCATGCATCTCTTCAGGATGCCTCATTAGGAGACATAAAGCTTCTTCATGGCAATCGGCCTTGGAGGAGAGGGCTGGGGGGAGATCCCTGGGGTGTGCAGGAGGACAGAGAGTACCAGAGCACCATGTGTGTGTGTGTGCTCATGGCGTGGGGCACCAGGTGGTTCCAGTGGCTCCTGCACTCAGCCCAGACTGTCTCAAGTTTCCTGGGTTATGCTATCCCAATCCCTGGAAATCCCCAGCCAGCTTCCCCAGCTGTGAGAGGAAACAGCACTCTGCTTTTGCAAGGCAGTGCTTTTGGGGAAGAAGAGGAGAAGTTGGTAGGGTTGACACTTTCCTGGATGTGTTGGAGGACAATCCCTGAGAGCTCGGTGGCAATCTCTGTTCCTGACGGCTTTGGGCGGGGATAATTGTTCGCTGACAGAGGCGTGTGCCGTTTGTGCCGGGGGTTCCTCGGTGGTGCTGGAGCATCTCTCCTCTCTGTTTTGCTGTCTCAGGCTTGTCTAGCAGCCTGCAGACTCTGCTCTCAGGGCGATACCGACAGTGCAGGGAGTTGAACAGGGCTCTGCAGAGAAGCACAGAGCTGCCAGTGGGAAGCTCTCGAGGGAAAAGTGTAGATATGCTGTCTAATGAAATAGACAAAAAATACCAGCACACCCCCCAACCCCCAAACTGCATCACAAAGAGAGGTGATCTTTTAGATACTTCAATGACACGTGCTGTTTGGATGGTCTATTGAGTTACTGACTTAAAACAAATCCAGTTAACTTTGCCCATATTGGAGAAGAGCCATGGTCTGAAAATAATCACCTTTATTTCAGTGCAGGGACTTTCCCAGTAGGAGCACAAGAGCAAATTCCTCTTTTTTGTTGTTGTTGTATGTGAATTTAAGATATATACGAGAAGGATTTCTTTTATACCTGTTAGGGTATTGCAGATCTCATTTAACATAACTTCATGGGAGCTGTTTTTTAAATCATGCAATTTTAGTGCAATTTTTTTTCCCCCCAATAATCAGCAATCTCTGAGCAAGTGCATATTAGCAGATTCCTGTGGAAATGCATGAGAAAGCATTGCCTTTAAGATTAATGTCATGGACTGCATGATGTGCTTTCTAATTGAGTTTTTGGCTGTGCTTCCTCCCATCATTCTGAAACCACTACAAGACTCAGGTAGGCTGAATGTGTGCTTTAAATTCAGTGCTTGATGAATTGATTAGGAAGGGCTTGGTGCTTACATAAACAGGTGCTTTTGTTTAGGTCTAGGATCCTAACGTGTCAAAAACAGTAGTTTCTCTTTAATCTTCCCTGAATTAATCATGAATGCAGACATCTTTGTAATGCTGGTTGTGCTCTTCGATTTTTATTTTTAATATTTGCAATTTTCAGTCCATTTTTAGCTGCTAAAAGTGATTCTATGTGTTTCTGGTGAAACAGATACTGTGATAAAACATACTTTTTTCTTAAAATGGTTAGTATTACCACCTTGAGCATTCAGGAGTTGTGAGAATGTCCCCCTATTATTGTAAGAACTGCAAAAAGAACAAGTTTTTGGTTTTGATTGTTTTTTTTTTTTTCCCAATTTGATTTATTTCCCTCTTGGCATGGCTGTCACCAGAATACATTTCTTAATGCAGGCTGAAAACAAGCTGCTTTCTGACCTTGCCTTGCAATTTCCAATTAATTTCTAACAAGGAGAGTTGGAAGATGCATTTGGAAAGGTCTTCTAATTGAAGATCAGAGTTTGGGCATCTCTTTCCATTCCATCAGCAACAGCGAGACTGAGACAACCCACAAAATGCCACTATAACTAAAAGGCTAAAGATTTAAATATTTTGCTTCTAGTAGCATTGAGGTGAAGGGTTTTGAACAGGTAGCATTCAGTGGCCCCAGATTTCAAAATAAGATCCAAACATGGATTTGAAAACATGGGGAATTTTATGCTTATGTTGCCTGAAGCTGGTCTGTTTTTTCCTTGTATCACCTGATCCCTTAACTCTCTAAATCTTGCAAAACTCAGTCTAAAACCTCTCACAGCTGTGACTTCTTTGCTTCCTGTTTCTTGCTTAGGAGGCTGCTGGTTGAGGACCAGGCTTTGTGGAACCAACCAGTGAATTTTTGATGAAACACTGCGAGCATTCAGGTTTTCTTGTGTGTTTTTTTTTTTTTTTCCTTTACATGTCATAAATACAGACTTACCAGAAGCAAAACTTGTAAGATAAAGAAGCAATATTTCTTACTGCAGTAACTCACTTCCCTGAATTTAGGGAGTTGGTGTAGAAGGCAGACCAAGAGGCAGAATAATGAGTTCACAGCCTTGGAAGCACTTTGCTGAGATTTCTGTCAGGGATCCTGCACATTTCATCCTGGGATGCACGTACTAAAACCTAAAATGCCCTCCTGTGCAGATCAACCTCTAAATCTGGAAAATAGATGTTTGCCTTGCTTTGTTTGTTTGTTTGTTTGTTTCATACTTTGTTCTGCCTTAGATGCATAAACAGCTCCAGGAGCAAACACTGGCTAACTTGGAACAAACAAACAAAAAAATCCTGTTACTTAAGTGTGATCAATTATGCAGGTGAAAGCTGTAAATTATCGAGAAGATCTGTAAACCACAGGCTCAAGCACATCCCTAACCCAGTTTCTGTAAAGCTCCTTCTCTGCCAGAGACTCAGACTGTTTGCTGGTGTTCTGAGGGTTCTGTTTGAGCTGTAAAATAATTACCTTGTCAGATTTTACACTTGTTTGAGTGTAAAACAATAAGGTTGGTCTCCCCTACTGTAGATCCCCACTGTAATTGCTTCATGACTGTTTTGAATATGTGGTGTAGTTGTTTCTTGGCAAAACATGCAGATTAAACCTTTACAGACTTTTTTTTTTTTTCGCTGAACTACAGCTCAGTAAACAAGAGGTATGGAATTCTGGCTGTTTATAAAGCTGCCTGCATTTATAGTTTTATTTACTCCATATTGTTTGGACCCATTTGCAAAACAGAACATGTGGTAGAGACCCAGGAACTGCATCACAAGTGCAGTTCTTTTTTCCCTTGGGTTTTTTTTTGGTTTTTTTTGTGGGGTTTTTTTTTTTTTTAATGCTGCAGCCCAATGGGGAACGTGCAATTATTGGCTCTCATTTACATTGTATTTAATTTTGTCAGTGTCAAGGAGAAAAAATGTAAGAGGTGGGCAGCATTCCTGGGTGCTGTGATCCCAGCAGCCCAGAACAGGCTGTGTGCTGGCCAATCTCCTGCCTGTCATTCTGGGCTCTCCTTCCTTCTGCCCACAGAGCTTTCTTGAGGATGACTGTCAGACAATTCCTGGGCTCTACAGCATGCAGATACATGGATTGCTCTGTGACCTTTGGGCTCCCATCTGCTGTAGCTCTGTCTGTGCTCCTGCCCAAAGCTCTCATTCCTCTAGGCAGGTTTTCCAGGTGCTGAGAGGCAATGTGGGCATCTGCAGCTGGTCACATACCCAGGGTTGAATCTGTCCCCTGACCTTCTGTGCAGAAAAAAAAAAAAAACCAAAACCAAAAAAACTTCTTCTGTGCAGCAAAAAAACACCCCCAAAAAGCTGCTTCTGTGCACCTTCTGTGCAGCAAAAAAACCCCCAAAAAAACTGCTTCTGTGCAGAAAAAAAACCCCAAAAAACTGCTTCTGTGCACCTTCTGTGCAGAAAAAAAACCCCAAAAAAACTGCTTCTGTGCACCTTCTGTACAGCAAAAGGATAACTGCTTATTGCAGGAGCCCCCTGCTTTGAAGATTTGGGGTTTTGCATCAGGCCAGATGGGCAGATCCCTCTGTCATGCCTGACCAGACCCTGGTTTAGGGTACTGCAGATGAGGGAGGGCAGTTTGTTTGGGAGTTCAAATCCAGATTGAAGTCCTAGACCAAAAGAAATGATCATTTCACTTGAAATGCTTCCTACTGAGATGCTCTGGCATCCTTGGCATTTGTTTATTAGCAGGCAGATGGTCCCAGAGGCTGAGTCTGCTGCTTGGCTCCTGCAGAAAAGGAGAGAGGTGTTTGAATTTGTGTTATCTTTTTAAAAATCCAACTATTGTGTGAAGGTGAAAGGTACCCTTCTATCTTCACAAAACATGACAAGTGACAAGATATAAGACCCTAGCAACTCTCAGGGAAACTTTTAACTATAATAACTTTAATAACTAATATATATATGATAACTATATATTAACTATAGATATATATAACTATATATTAACTATAACTAATAACTATGTATTAACTATATATAATAACTATATATTTAATAACTATAATAATGTTAATAACTAATATATATAATGATATATTAACTATACATAATATATAACTATATATTAACTATAACTATATAATAACTATATATTTACCATATATAATAATTATATATTATAATAACTACATATTGACTGTAATAACTTTAATAACTAATAATAACTATAACTTTTAACTATAACTTATAACTATACTGATGTGGTTAAAGTGGGGAAACAAGCCCAGTTGCAGTGCTGTTACTGCCAGTGTAGGAGTAGTGACATGTTTAAGGCATAACAATATTAGTAGAAATTCAGTTTCCACTCGAGTTTTTAGCAGTATGTCCATGTTGATTTCAAAAAAACCACCAAACAAACAAACCCAAGCAAAAGCAAC
Source organism: Irena cyanogastra (assembly GCA_013397155.1). Lineage (NCBI taxonomy): Eukaryota > Metazoa > Chordata > Aves > Passeriformes > Irenidae > Irena > Irena cyanogastra. Next base: position 110,806 of record VWZV01016803.1, read on the forward strand.
AACAACGTACGAGCTGCTAGATTTTCTGGGGTAGTTATGCTGGTAATAGTTACTGCTTAGTGTAGCTAAATAGAAGTTTGTATGTGACCCTTTTTAATAAAAATTGATACATGCAACTCAAGTTTCAAACGCTTGTAATAAAGCAGTTGCCAAAACCTAAGTAGAATTTATCTGGTAGACAGTTTCCATTAGTAAGTTCTGAGAAATGTCCATGCTCAAGGAAAATTCTGTGAGCTGGAAATCAAGCCAAATTGTTAAAATGAGTGATAAATTCTGCCAGTTCTTATTAAAACATTGTAGCTGGGAAACCCTTTTGTGCAGTTCCAGTCCCCAGAATGGGTGGGCAGTTTCTGTGTGAGCAGTAGGAGAAATTCAGTGCTGTTAATAGATGTAAAATTTAATAGATGTAAAATTTACCTTTGTCCTGCACTGTTATTCAAGTCATGAGAAGCCTCGTTCTTTTTTTTTTTTTTTTTTTTTTTTTTTTTTTTTTTTTTTTTTCAACTTTTTCGGATAATTAAGTGGGTCAGGTCTCTACAGGATGCTGCTGCATGGTGGCTATAAATATTGCAGGGAGCAGCCCAGCACTTCCATCCATCCATGGCCTCTGGCGGGGGGAAGCTGAACTGCTCAAGTATTTGTCAAAGTCTTCTTGTGTTGCTCCTGTAAATCAAGGCCAACTCTGCATTTAACTTTTCATAATTTCATTGAAAAAGCAAACCCTGTGCTGCTGAAATGGAGATTTAATTTCAGCTTAGCAGGCTCAGGCCGTGTTTTGTGACAGAAAACACCGTCCCAGAGAGAGCTGAATTTGATGTTTGTGAAATTCTGAGTGGCCATGGCACACAGTTTATCAGTGTGAAACACAATTTGGTCATAGATTTATGACAGTAACTCAGCAGTGCAACTCAGCTGTGCTGGCTGTGTTCAGAAAGTAGCAGGAGCTTGGACTTAAAAAAGAAATTATGAGCTTGGCCACTGTCTCCATTTATACACTGTGATTATAAATAAATAAATTGGGTAACAATAGCTCTTTCACCAGGAGTGAACTGAGGTGTTGTCTTGTATTACCTACCTTCTCAAACACAACTTGTGTGGAAATGTTACATTCTTAACTACTTTGTCCACAGAAAGCAAATGGAAATAGTGCCCTCAGTGCTTCCATCAAACTGGTTGGCACATGTGTCCCAGATACTCATGAACTAGATTATTTGCTTACCAGATTAATAAAATGGTAATGTGTCAGAGAGGCAAAGAGCCAACCTGTGAAAACCTGAAACCCAGCAAATACATATTGAAATATTATTAAGTAGAGAAATTAGCTGTTTCAGATGATTGTTGGATACCAAACTAGAGCCAAAGAGGTAAATCTCTTCCTTGTATGGTAGTAAAAGAGGTGGAATGTTGCCTCCTCTTTGCTGATGACAAAGGATCCTTCTTCCTACCTCCTCACTCTTTATGAAAAGCCAGTGAAACGGAGGAGTGTGATTCTGAAATCTGCTCTGGGGGTGAGTTCTGTCTCTGTCACCTACTGTACAGCACCAAGTGCAGCAAAAGCTTCTTTTTAAGGCTTTTAGCTGCAGCCAAATGTGGTGAATTGGCTGTAACCATGACTGCTGGATTCCCATCAGTCCCGTGGGGACTTTACGCTTCCCTGTATGGATTAATTTTAGAACTGTGTTTCAGCTGAACACAGAAGCTATTTAGAAGTTACTTTGAGCAAGTTGTAAAGTGGAAGTGTCAGTTCAGGATTTGAGTGAAGTATCAAAAATCAGAGCTGGCACACATTTCCAGATTGGGAAGAATTGGCTGCTAACACTGATGGAGTGATGGTCGTGGGTTGCGACATCGTCATCTTGAACAGCATTTCCATCTTTTAATTTTTATGTTGCCATTTAAACCCCCAAACTTCACAGGCAAATGTACTTCTCATCTCTTAACTGTAAAACCATTCTATTTCTCCTACAATTAAGATATAGTTCAGAATAGAACCATGTTAGAAAAGCAAGTGGAATTTTTTCTGTTCCTTTTGATGGAGATTAAAACAGTGTGATTCTGTAAAATCCCTTTCCCCCCTTCTAACTGAACATATATTATTCATGTTAAATACATTATACCTTGTTAGAAGAACCAGTTTTTCAGGCTCTAAAGGCTGAAACGCTGAGTGATTAATTAAAACCCTACATTTTCCTTGCTTCACTAATGCCATAGGAGCAAGATAACATATAAGCACATGCTGGACTGAAAACAAATTTCTGCCAGCAATAAACTTCCATCATTTATTAATTAGCAGTAAAAGGCTTATTTCACAGATGCCTGAAAGGTCAGTGAGGAAGGGTGAGAGGTGGTGCTGCTGTTTGCTTTCCTTTCCCATCCTTATTGCTAGGTTTAAGTCATCCTTTTTTCTTCTGTCTACCACAGAGCTCTTGACCCCTCTCAGAGCAGCTGCTCCTTGTTGTGAAGGGATAAGGAGCTGTTTTGTCAGGAGCTCTCTCCAGGTTGTGGTGCCACGAGTAAAGGATTTACCTCTGCCCTGATCTGCTGATAGTGAGGGTAGTATCTGTGGCTTCCTCCTAGCAGAATCAAGAAACTTTACAAAAATAAGGAGAACAGCAGTGTTCCAAAATGTTTTCTATTCCTTGGCTTACTGAAAATGTTTTTCTCTAAGCTTCCTTCTGCTTTTCTCAAGCATACTACCTTATGTTAAAAAAAAAATAAAAGGAGAAGCAGTGTGACCCTCCTGTCCTTCTGTCCTTTAATGTCACAGTTTTGTTTCTAATTGTCACCCATCAGCTTCTCTCCCATAAAGCACATTTTTCTCAAGGAACTGACTGCTTCTCTGGCAACTGGGAGACTTTTTCAGTGTGGTGTAGTAACAGGAACATCTCTGTGAAGCACTTTCTGTCTATCAGCTCTTGCTTGGCAGCCTAGCATTAGAACACGGAGTAAAAAGGAAAGAGTCAAGGTTTTGAATTGCAAGAGAGGTCAGATCTTCTTAAAGTGTCACTAAGAGCCAGCATCTTTGCATTAGAGTAATTCACATCTTCTGTGCCTTCTTGAGTAGCTCTTGTCAGCAACCAACTAATTTTGCTCTGAGTTGCTCTTACAGCTCTGCTCCATTCAAGCCTCAGTTCCTGACTCTGCTTCTGGATGCTGCATGAGCTGAGCTCTTGCACACATATTCATGTAGCCACTTTGTTATGTGAACATGGAATTAAAAATGATGCCAAAGTGCCTTTCTGAAAATTAGGATCTCAGTGTTTAGCAACGTCTCTCCCCTTCTCCATCCCAGAGGTTGGAGTACTGGGGCACACTGCATCTAGATGTTGTTTTTTAAACAGCAAACTTTAGCTGGTGGCTTCTATCTGTGTGCTTCTAGAGCTGGTGTGACACCAGGCTCCTGGGTGACAATGGTAGGAAACCTGCTTGGTTACATGCTTAAAAGGAGAGATGGGCAGTAAATCAGGAGTGAGGCAGAGTGGCCTTTTGTGAGCAGTGCTAATTGCTGTCAGCAATATTGATCTGTCTCAGAAGGACACTGTGGCCATTTACATTTACAGACTCTAACTGAGTCAAAATCTTTCTTAGGAGTTCTCTCTAAGGAAGACATACTGATAGGAAGAAGATATTTCTTCTTTCTTCTTCTAGATTATCTTACATTGCTTAAATATATTACATTTAACAAATATTTGCTGCTAAAGAGGTGCCTGATTGCTCACAGATATATTGCATGTGCAGATATACCCATTAATATATGTTTGCAATGGAACTTGGCATTTTACAGTGAAGAGTTTCATATCACAGCCTATCATGCTGTGCAAACATTAATTAAATGAGTCCTATGCATAAATAAAATAACTGAACTAGTGCTTATAAGAGTATCCTTCCATGGGAGGCAGCTGGAACAAGAATATTACAGCTCTAATTGCCCGAGATTCTCCTAATATAAGAAGATACTGAAACTCATGTCCTTGGAGATTTAGCTCTGGCTCTGTCCTAGAGCAGAGCTGCTATCATGTGAAGCAAGAGCAGAGAGGGAAGTAGCAAAGGAAATGGTCATGGGCTGAATGATGTTGGAGAGAAGGTCGTTGGAGGTGTGAAAACTTACACAGAATATTAACATCTTGAGAGATGCTTTGAAAACACAGCAGAACATCCAAAAAGTGACAGGGTGCCCTGAGGAGCTGCACTGCTCCAAGCAGGAGACAGGCACTTGCAGCCAAAATTTTATTCACCTTTGTTAATAAAATGTAGAACTGGCAAAGCTACTTCTGGATTGCTGTCCTTTTTCCTCCCTTTATTCTTACAGCACTGACTGCCTCAGACTAAATGAGTTATGGTTAATTAACTGGGTCAAGTACTGACCAATTGTCTCTAAAGAATGTCTGGAGATTGATTTCTGTTTGTCTTCTTTTCTCATTTTTGTTTGTTTAGGTTTGGGGGGTGGGTGTGTGTTTGTTTATTTTCTTATTTGTGTTCCTTTGTTTTTGTTTTTGCTTTTTTAGGGGGTGGAGGTGTTTTTGTCTTGTTTTAATGGGATGGTAAAATTCTCCCAGTTTGTGTAAAAACATTTTGTGTTACACATACCCGCTTTAAAAAAATTTAATTGATTCACCTTCTCATGAAATCATGTTTACTTAATTATTCTAAATGATGTGTGTGTTTATCTGTTATTTGTGTGGTTGTTATGGAGTTGTGCACTGAATGATTGGAGAGGTTTTCTCCTTTTCCCAGTGGTCGTTTGTTGCTGCTAAAAATGACAGCACAGTTGGTAGATGCTCCCAGTGACTTTTTTGGTGCTCCAGAATTTTTTCAGGTGCCCAGGCCGTGACTGAGGTGCTCTTTTTGCACACACACAAACCCACAGCCACCCCATTTATGTAAGAGAACATGATGGTGATTGCTCAGCTTTCACTTCAGCCTGCCAGCCAAGCAATAATAATCACCTCCTGCAGGTAATGACAACCTGGATTAACCCAGACAGTCCCATCTGAGGGCTGGTGTATAAGCAACATTCTCCTCAAAATCTGGGAGGTATCCTGCTTCCAGCAGGGCGTGTGGCAGACTTGATAATGGTGTTTGCAGTTACTGGGCAGTAAGGGATAAAACTCTCTACACTGCACAAATCCATTCCCATAAACCAGAATAACCATTTTAAAAGGGTCAAATGACTTCTCCAATTCACTGATAAAACTACCAGCAAAGCCAGGGTATTGTCACTGATGGCTTGTATGACTTTATGTGCTTGTAGGACAGAGCTCTTCAGTGCCAGACCCAGCAGTGACACAGACACAGTAAAACCTCACACCCGTGTAGATTGCAGATCAAATTCCAAACATCACCAGCTTGTAACCAAACCAATGGAGCAGTGTTTTGTAAGTGCTTGGAAATACTGGCTGGGGTAATCTAACAACAAAACTGATGAGAAAATGACAGTGGCCATTTAGCAGCAGAATTGATCTACCTGAACAGCAGTGCTGCTCTTCCAGATTTCAGAGTGAAAGAGCTCCTGGGGCTCAGCCCTGCTTGTATTTTAACGTGGCCACCTCAGATAAGTGAGGTGAATCATGCTTTGAAAGGGCCCCTTTTTCTGTTGCCATGAATTGTACAGGGCATTCAGATGAATTCCATATGGCCAGGTTGGACATGGAAGTGTAACTGCAGTCCACAGCTGGTTCAGTTTCTTTCATTTGCTTCCAGGTTTTTATTAAACACCTCATGTCCAAAAGCTATTTATGTATTATATATACACATATATATATATATATATATATAATATATACATATATATGTATATGGGAGACTGTTTAACCTTGTTCTTGCTGCATGCAAGAGGGGCTAGGCAAAAGGCTTTGTTTTATCCTTTTGGATAAAATAAAATCCAGAGACATAAATTCTACAAGGTCTTTGGGCATCACTTCTGACTTCACACTGTTTCTAGAGGAGAAGATATTTTGCAGTGGGGGTGAGGAACCCTTTTAGAAACCATTGGAAATGACTTCTGCTGGCTTGAGGAGATGTAACAGAACTTCTTAAGCAGAGTTGCTGTGTTCTTACAAGATAACCACTATTCTGAATAACAGTAACAGCTGGCCTTGCTATCATGTGTGTTACAATATTTCCATTGACTTTTGTATGTCTCTACTTGATCCCTTCTTACTGCCACCTCCTGTTGCTGATTCCTTTAAGAGATGGTTGGATGTTTACATGGAGCAGAGCTGAAAACACGTGGAAATGTCCAAGGCAGGCATTTATGAATTAATTTGTAAGAGAATGTTTCACTTTCGGCTAATGAATTGATTTCACAGGGATGACCTGATGATGTTTTAATACGAAATGTTCCTTTTGGGAGTGTGGAAGCTGTAACACCTCCACCTGCCACATTTGCCAAGAGAAGCAGATTGGATTTTGGTGGAGGCAGCTGGCTAAGACACAGGCACTGTTGTCATTATAATAATGAAAGACACTGACTCAAAGGTTGGGTTTGCAGAATCTCTGCTTTACTACATCTACTTCTTTTATCCACTGTTCCTATCCAGATGGATCAGATTGGTCACTCAATCAATACATTCTGCTTGGTTGGCTAGCTAGCTCCTGTCTTAGCACAAGAAGATAGAAAGTAAGAAAGAACAGCACCTGCAGGTTGTTTAGACTGGAAGTTATCATTGTTTGGGATAGGACGTTCAGAGTCTCCCAAGAAACTTGGTTTTCTCACTCTCTGACCGAGGTTGTGGGGACCACAAGGCACAATGAGAACTGAGCCAGGAATGGAGAATCCTGTCACTCAGATCTGGGCCTGACTGTGCCAGTTTTGGGGCTCTTTGGAGCTGGCACAGAACCCTGGCTCCACCTGAGATCCTTATTTTGAGCCTTCCCAGTGATCATAGCACACAAATGTGAGTGAAATCCTTGCCTGGGGCCATGGGGACACAGTAGGCTGGATTTCATGTTGGGTGATGTCTGGTGCAGCTTTAGCCCTCTGTGCTATTTCACATTTCTCCAGCAATGTTTGAATTAATCCTTTCATGTTCCTGCTTTGTTCTGTGTCACTTTGGTGCCTGAGGCTGCCTGTGTTTCTGGCTGGCTCTTCTCTTACACAGCCCTTGTTCCTAAAGTGAGGGAGTGCTTTTGACTTCAGACTTGGCTCCCATCTGAGTATTTAAAGGTAAAATGTTTCTAATTCTAATTGGCATGGGAGAAAATTAGAGAAAGAGAGTTTAAAAATTCATATTGAATGTTTATAAGCATCCTCAGTGCATTTGGTGAAACTGGGATAAATAGGTTTCTAATTTCTGCTGTGAGGTACTTAGTTGTGCTTCACTTACAATGGTAACTGAGGGTGTGAGGTCTGTGGGGGCTGTGAAGGCTCCAAATACATTTATTTCTACTGGGTTTAGGTCATATTTTCTGTTGGTGTAATTACTGAGCAGTAATGGGATGAAAGAGCTCGCCTATGCCCATTTATGGTTCCTCTCAAAGCCAGGAGTGAGGCTTGGGCAGTGCTTGGACTCTGTGGTGAGAGATGTTTTGTGTTATACTTCTTAAAAAAAGGGAAAAAAATATTTTAAATTATTATATAGGGGATGGGTATATTTTTTTCCTTTAGCACCAGTGTTTGTTTGAACTCTCCCATCCATGGTCACACATCCATACTAAGGCAGGCAAGGAGCTCTGGGGAGAGTCTTTGTCAGAGTGAGAGCTTTCTGTGAATCCCATTCACTGACAGATCCATTTATGCTGATTTTGGTCACCAAAGAAGGCAGGAATTTGCTATAAATTTCCCTTTGCTTGTATTTATAGATGATTTTGCTCAAAAGAAAGTTGTTGCAGGCTGTTGTCCCCATTAGTAACTTGGGAGAGGAACCTCAACAGAAGATTAAAGTAAACTGGCTTAAGAATATGAAAATATTGGAGAGAAATCATTGGAAATGATGCACAGAAGCCAGCAGTGTGCTGTAGGGATTCTGCATTATGTGGAACACTGTGAAAGGCAGTGTGGGGAGGCTGGGCAAAGATAGTTCCCATTAAAACAAGATGGGGCAATCCAGGTTGCTCTTAAGCTTTTTGTGGGCACCATAATGTAATGTAGAGCTCTGTAGGGAGCCAGTAAAATGCAGTGTTAAAGATAAGGAGCCAGTAAAACTTGGTATTAAAGATAAGCCTTGGAACCAGTGTTCCAATGTATCCAATGTTCATCTTTATTTTTGTACTGTGTATTGCCTCTTAAAACTGGTGGCAGGCTGTGAATGCTGGGCCTCTCCCTGAGAGCCAGATAAAATATTGATGCCACTGGCAGCTTTATTTGCCTTGTTTTTTTTTCTTAAGAATTTATTGCTACTCCATAATCTCCCTTTGCTGAATGGGCTTTTGTGGTCAGGAGGTGCTGGTGCTTGTTTCCAGTGTTGGCTCTGCCCAAGATGGTCTCAGTTGCTGCAGTTTTAGAATGAGGAACAGTGTCTGATTTTAGTCTTTCTGTGGCTTTTCTTTAAACTTCTGCACTGCTCTGCAGCTGATACTGATTTCCTTTGCTTTTGGTTTTCCTTTGATACTGATTTTCCTTTGCAAAACTGCAACTGGTGTCACTGTGGGTATTGTTCAAGGCAGGACCAAGAAAGAAGGGCAGTTTGATTTTCTCTGTCAAGAAGACAAGATGGGATGGGAGCCATCCATGTGTGCTGCCCCATCCTAGATCAGGTGTCTCTGAGGAACAGGCTGCTTTATGCCTGATTTTTCCTTCTCAGAGCAGCTGAGGGCTCAGCAGTGGAGTTTTTCTCCCTTTCAGTGCTGGGGAATGGCATCTCTCAGGAGCAATGCCTGGGACTGTGTCTTGGTTTGGAAAGGCCAAGAGGTCTTTTCAAAGGTGTCTGCTGTGGAAGGCAGGAGCCTCCCTGGAAATGCAAAATGCAAACCCTCTCCCTGTGAATTATTATAGTTGTGAAATTAAGGGGTTTTCGGGCAAAGATATGGGAGTAGGAATAACTGGTCTTTATTAGGAAAAAAAAAAAAAAAAGAAAATATAAAAATGAAAGTGCAGTAATACAAACCACTGACAGAGTCAGAACAGAGCTGACCCTCTGTGTGTCAGGGTGTTGGTGGCAGTGCCATTCCAAGGTGGCTCAGCCCTCCTGCAGTGCCAGGGCTGGCTCTGCTGGAGCAGGGATCCTGGACAAGGGTGGAGTTTTCCTCTGGAGCTCCAGTGCTGGTGGAGATGGGCCTGGGCTCCCTCTGGGAATGCAGGGCAGGAGAAAGCTGAAACTCTGGGAATGCAGTGGGAAAAGGCTGCTGGGCTGGTCCAATGGCAGATTCTATCCAGGTAGGAATGCTTGGCTCCTCCCCCTGGGCAGAGCCTCTCCCAATGGATGATGGAATTTTATCAGCCATGCAGGGACACTCAGTGGCCATGAACAGCAGATAATTAATAATTAATGGATCATTAACAGCAGAGATCTCCTGGAGGGAGGATTGGCTGTGGGAGAGATAAAGAAAACTGCCCAATGAACAGCAGATACCTGCCCCAGCTCTGACAGATGGGGACAGAACCCACGCCCCAGCCACGTCTGGTAGCCCAAGGGAGGCTGGCAGGGGAGAATTGAGCTGTGTGTTCACAGCCCTTCCTCCCAGCAGGGGCATCTCAGGCAGCAGAGTCACTCCCTTTTCTTTCTGGGGAAAGACTGGAAGGAGGAGAGTGCAGAAAGGAGCCATGAATTTAACTGACGTGTTTTTATTTCAGTAATAATTACACTTCAACTTCTGTGGTTCAGCAGTAGCCTGGGAACAGCTAAGACACCTCAAATGTATTGGTGCTAAAACTGTGGAAAATATGAAACTTTTCCTGCTGCTTTCTATACCAAATGGTGCATCCTAGCCATTTTCATAGAATCATGGATTGTTAAGGTTGGAAAAAACCCTAAGATCATCAAGTCTAATTTGATTTCAGTTCAGCCTCTTCCACTGAAAGAGTTTTTCTTTCCTGCATTTAGTTGATCACTGAATTTTAAAATTTATTTTCTGGTCCACATCCTTCAGGAAGAGGGTTAAACACATTTCATCTCTGCTTCAGAAAGTGTTATTAATAACCACAAGGAGGCTGCAAATATGAAGGGAAGAAGGAGACACGTGGATATAAAATGTTTTGCTCTACTTGCTGCTTTGTATTTGTGATTCTGGTTCTGCTTGTATGTATTTTCCACTAGGACATTTATACAAATATTGCAAGCAATGAAGTGCTTGTAATTCCTCAGATCCTGGAAGTCGTGCCTTGTAAAGGACAATATTTATACAGCCAGGCAATAAGTAGGCCCATTTCTAATTCTAAATAATCCTCCTCACTTGAATGTTAAAGTGCTTTCCAGTAATTAGTTATCTTACTTAATTGCTAATTCTTTTTTTGAGGGCAGGAAGCTTTGCTTTTATCTTCCAAAGAGAACCTGAGCCACCAGGCTGAGAGCATTATTGTTCCATGGTAAATTCTGAGCCTGCTGCTGCCAGAATGGGAATTTTGCTCCATAACCATTCCAGCTTTACTGCTACAGCATTACAGAGCAGCTACTGCTGGTGGCACTTCGGAGGCTTTTTGTACAGGAGATCCCCTTTTATTCCACTTCATTATTTGCTCTGTTCATTTCACTACTTGCTCTTTTGCTGTAGCTCCAAGTCAGAAGAGAATTCCTGGTATAGCTGGTGGTGGGAATGTAAATCCTGCTGTGAGCTGCCTGTGTCCTCCATTTGGTTGTGGCCAAGAAGTTACTGGCCTGGTAGCTGGAGTCCCTCAGAATTGCAAATTTCAGTAATTTCTTGTGCTAGTCACAAGATCTCAGTGCAAAATCCTCATCCAAGCTTGACATTTTAGGCCCTTTCCTTGGTGTCTGATTTCTCCCAAATGCATGTTCATTGATTTCAAGGATTTGCTGCAGAGTTTAGATTCTTCCTGAAAATTGCTTGGGTTTTGCTATTAATTATTCACAGTCCACAGGGCTGGATCACATAATCTTTCAGGTATTGCCTCACTGAGCTGCCTTCCTGGCTGTCCCTCTCTAGGTTTAATTGATCTGGTGTGAAAAGCCATGTGAACCATAAAATATCTGAGTTCCTCAAAGATTACTAGGATAACTGTGGAAAGAGTGGAATAACTTTAGTCAATCTTATTCATGGCTTTGTCCATAAATCTGGTCATTCTTGTACTAATTGTAATTGCTTATGGTCAAACTTGAATACACCAGCTTTAAAAGGTTACTATATACAGTATTGCTTCATGCTGAGGTATTAGAAACTAAGCTTATATGGAAAATGTAATCCTTATAAGGGAAAAAAATATAATCCTTATATGGAAAAAGTAAACCTTATATGGAAAATGTAATCCTTATATGGAAAATGTAATCCTTATATGGGAAATGTAATCCTTATATGGGAAATGTAATCCTTATATGTAAAATGTAATCCTTATATGGGAAATGTAATCCTTATATGTAAAATATAATCCTTATATGAGAAAATGTAATCCTTATATGGAAAATGTAATCTTTATATGGAAAATGTAATCCTTATATGGAAAATATATGTTATATATTTCCAGATATCTTCAAAATTGCTTAGACTCATCCTTAATGGAAGAACATCAAGATTAATATTTGACTGGATTTGATTTTAATGGTTGGTACTGAAATAAAAGGAAGAAAAGTAGCCTGATTTCATGGAGAGAATTAGAGGGCTAATTGGGCCATAGACAGCAGAGGATGGTAATGGATAGCACACCAGGATGGATTCCAAGCTGTAACTAATCTGCCTATTTAGATTTTCTTCCCTCTTTTCTTGGAAAGCCAGATCTATTGCCGAACTCTGGACTATGTAAATACCTGATCACCCAGTTGGTAAAGATGTCAGATACAAGTTTAAATGTAAATCTGCTTTTTAAAGCAATTACCTAAACCCAGACAGAATTTGAGCTTTCAGAGCTCTGACTCTGAGGTTATATACAAAGTGCAGGAGACTTTTGTGGCCTTTACTGTGAGCTTTCACAGCCTTCTTTCTCCTTCTACCTCAGCTGTTCTATTTTTCACAGGTGTATGGAGCTGAAGCTAAATATTCTGATTATTCGCCCAGAAAAGCTCTCCAGTCAGCCATGCAGATCAGCTCCAGGGAACCATAATGATTTTGATGAAATCTCCTTAACCTTTTATAAACACTTTAAAAGAAGTCTTTTTATCAGAACACAATGCCTTGATTTTTTTTAAAGTTACTTCACGTTGATGTATCATACAGAATACAACTTTAACATGAAAATTAAATGCTTTCATTTCATTGATAGTAAATATTTCAATTAACATAAAGAAGTACTTTGAAGAAAAAGGAAACCCTAACTTGCATACTCATTTTTGGAATTACCAGATTTTAAACTTTCAGAATTCACTATCTTCTATTTCCACACTGCTTCCCTTGTATAGTAAAATATGTTTGTGGAGGTGTACAGATATAGTGGTAGATTGACTGAAACAGGAGATAATTTATAGAAGGTAATTTATGTTTGTGCACTGTATATATGTGCATAAAAAAACCAGAATCTGTTTTATGGCAGCATGATGCTGCTACCTGTATTTAGCTCAGGTTTTCTCAACATTTTTCCTATCTAGACATCAGCCTTGGTATTTCAGTGAAGAACTTTGAACTCCTGCTGAGATGTTTATGTTATCATGAAGAATAGATAACAAAAAGGAGAGGAACAGGCTGTCATAGCTTGTTCCAGAATATCTCTTTTAAAAAGGTATTTTACATGCAGGGTAGTCAAACCTTTGAAGTTGAAGTATTCACAGCATTAATGTGTAACTTCCTCACCATTTGTTTCAGCTTTTACGAGGACAAGCTTAGTTTAAAAACGTGCAGTTACTTGCTTAGATTTAAATATTCAAGTGGAATGTCCCTATTAAGTTCAAATGTAGAAAGAAGTGACCATTTGAGATTCAAGTGGAGCTTCCTAATCAAGTGCTGGAAGTGGGATGCTGCTCTCCTAACGCTGTGTCTTTTGGCCTTCTAAAAGCTAAATGTCTGTAGCCTTCCAGTTGCCCTTTGCCAGTCCTGAGGAGAGAAATGCATTTAATGATGGGAAGCCCTCCAGAGGTGTTTGCTTGCTCATTAAATATTGTGGACATTAAAGGTGCAGAACACTGTTCCCACCTGAACACTGAGCTGCCTGTTTTCTTTATATGCTTTGTGTGTTCCATTTCGGGGTGCTCAGAAGAAATTCCAAGTTGTCAGATTTTTCTGAGAATGGAAATCTCTTTGCTTTCTGCCTTCCATCTTAGGGTGTCAGTTTGGGTATGTTACAACAGCTCAGCAAAGCCTTTCTGTGAGGCTCTCCTGGTGAGGGATGCTCTCTGAAGTTTCAAATATTTTTATTTTCTTTTTTTTTTCTTTTATTCTGGCTTTTTCAGGAAATTGGGAATGCTTCCTTGTGTGATTTGGGGTGCTTGGCAGAAATATTGGCACTGTTGACCATAAATGTAAGGTGGGAAGAGTACCAAGTGTATACAAGTGAAGTTATGCCCTGTAAACCTGTAGCAAACAACTTTAATGCTGCTGGGTCCACTTGTCAAAAATAACTTGGGAGTGGCATTCTCAAAAGTGGTTTGGGCTCTCTGGTATAACCCTTCACAAGTCTTGTTGTAGATTCCTGAATCACTTCACAGGTAAAAGTTTTCTTGTCATCCTTATTAACAGCCAATAGCTCCATGATGATTGATTTTTTTTTCCCCCTCTCTCTCTTCCTCAGCTTCCTTTTTTAGAATCTGGATACTTTTTTTATCACAATGGTCTTGCAAAAGCCAGGAGAAGACGCAGCCTTCAACACCAGCTTCGTCTGGAAAAGGACTCCAGGGTGAGTGTTTGGTCATTCTGTGCAGCTGTCATGTTTTCCTTGTGACCATTTCTTTATCAGATCAGGGTGATGATCAAATCTGTGCCTGTGATTATGGGGGATTTTCCCCCACGCTTGCTTCAAGCTTGGTGGCTTCTCTATGCACACGCTTCTCAAATAGCCTCAGCTTTTATTTTTATTTACTGTTGGAAGTAGTCATACATTCTCTGAGGTGGATCCTCTCTCCAGGAGGACGCAGTGATGTCTCCAGGACATTTCTGTGCACTCTGTAATGTGGGGAGGAGCCACCTGAGGTACATCTCCTCGTTGTCCCCTCCATCAATCCTGCTACCCATGGGTTATTCAGCCCTGAATACCCTGTGGTATGAAAGGCAGCACTTTCTCAGCAATCACCATAGATTCCTGTCTTCTCAGGGAACAGCATAAACACCAGTTACTAGAGCACTGTAAGCTGTCAAACTTGAGGAGTTCTTTGAGAGGCTCTTGGTTGCAGTCTACAAATGGTGTGCTCGGTTTTCAGAAGCATAAACCTCTCAGACAGGAGAAAAAGGCCCCTTTTGTGGAAGGCTATGAGCTGCCACTGCCAAATTCTTTTTCCTTATATGCAGAGTTTTTGCACCAGTTTAACGCTGGGCTGAAGTTGGACCAGGTAGCACAGGAAGTATATTTACTGCCCAAAGAAAGTAGGTCGGCCTAAGGAATGATATCATAACAGCAAATAGATTATTTTTTAATCCTTCAGTGAGATTTCAGTTCACTGCACTGTGAAGAGGGGGAAACAATTTTATTGCAGAGAGAATGTGATTGCCAGATTCGTGTTATCGGAGCACCCGTGACAATGAAACGCTTGAGCAGGAAGAAGAGGAAAACAGGTTAAATAAGATCATAATTGTTGTTGTGACACCAGAGCAAGCAAGGTCTGATGGATTCAGACTTAATTTTCCTGCTTCTGCAGAAATTTCAAGTGATTCCAGGCCCAGGTCCTGCTAGGAGCATGTGAGGGAAGCACACAGGTCCCAGGTGCTGCCTGCCCCATGGCTCTGTCAGAGATGCTGAGAGCTGGGTGCTCTAGGGTACTTCTTCCTGGTCCCCTTCTCTGAAAAGAAACCAGAGACATGTCCAGCCTGCCTTGAACAGAAATTCACAGGCTTCCATTGTTTTGTTTACTAAGCAGGGATCAGAGAGTAAGGCACTAGGGAAAATCTGCAGTTAGTGGATACTAAAGCAAATGTCCTGAGATATGTTTCCTGTCTGTGAACCACCCAATCTGGTAAAGTCATTTATGAGTAAATTTAAGAGAAAAAGCACACAATTAAGTCAGAGCATTGGAAAGTAGTGGCTGGGTACAGTCTCTGTGCAGAGTCATTCCATATGCTCTTCGGAAATAAATGTTTCTGTAAGTCTCTGAAAATTTTACGAACGCCTGTGATATTTGTGTGAAACCAGCAATTCTCACTGCAGCCTAATACTACATGTCTGAGCAGTCCTGTACCAAGTCCAGACTGACTCTTGCACTGATACCTCTAGACTAAGTGTCTGCACTGCTGTTAGGAACAGCTTAAGTGGATCTAACTTCTCCTTCAGAGCTGTTCCCCTCTGTAGTATCTGATACTTGCAGTTTCTATACTCCCAGCTGGCTTCTGTCACAGGCAGTGAAATCTCATTTTTCCTGATAATCTCCACCTCATCCTGGTACTGCATGCCAATGGCTCCCTGCTTTGATTTCAGGGAATAAAGCTGAGTTTAAATAACTGAGAATATCTTCCCTGTGAGGAAAAGGATGACCCTGGGTGAATTCTGACTTCGTGGTTTGCACTAGAAGGTGGAAGGGGGATGAAGCAATGTTTCATTTCTGTATGTAATATGACATTTTCTCATCTGGCCTGTCCTGTTGAATAGTCCTTGAGCTCTTATGATACCATATAGGTCAGCTGCTTTATGTAATACAGTTTGAGAGCAATTACAATAATTAGTCTTTTCTCCTTTCTTCTTTCCTATGTGAAGTTTCTTTTCTATGTGAAGCCATAAAAATTCCTGTCAAATTTGTATATAAATGGAAACATGAGCTGTGTTGACAGTACTTAATTTCAAACTCTAAAAGTAATTTCTAAATGTAATGGCAGCTTTCTAGACCATTTGCCATCAATTTTACTTAGCAGCAAATGTCAGCACTGTCATGGTTAATATGTTAGTGTGTGAAGCCAAGAATAAAATGTTCCTGTTATCAGGCTAGCCAGGAAGAAAACTTCCACCACAAGGTGATAAAAATCTCTCAGGAACCATTAGGGTAAATGCTGTTGCAAAAACTTCCTTGGCCCTACCCAAATGTGAGAAAGTGGGCTGCACTTATTCTGTATACTTTTCACTTTTAAGGAGGTTACAATGGCTAGCAAATTTTAGTTACTAGCTAGAAAACAGCACAGATGTTCACTCAATTAATTAATGTTTTTAATCAAGTAAGTCCCTTGAGCATCCATGTTAGTTTTTCAGGAGTCTAAGACAGATGACACAGCACTATGCAAACAAGTTGCTGCATCATTTCCATGATCTGCAGGTCTTTAAAAATGCTCAGAAATGCTTTGTTGTGTAAAATTCACTCTGTGTTTGAACCAAAATCATTTGGAGCTGTGCTAAAAACACGACAGCAGTTATGTGATAAACATCACTGCAAGCAAGGGGGTGGGAATGGAATGTTGTTAAATTCCTAGAAATCCAGCAAGAGCTCATCTTTGTTTTGAAGAACCATCTCAAATACAATGGTTTTAACATTATTTAATAGATTCATATTGCTGAAGCAGTCCTGGCAGTGGCTGAAGGCACTTGTAGTATTGTCACATAGTGTGTTGTCCTCTTGAACTGCTCAAGAAAAAAGTGCAGGTGCATGAGGCACTGTGGCTTTTGCTGTCAGAACTGTTCTGCCAGGGATCCTTACTGGCAAATTCCACTGTGAACTGACCTGCTTCAAATGGAGACTCTTTTGTTATTTAAATTACATTATCTGAGGTATGGAGAACCTTCCAGAGAGGTTTGACTCTTTTGCATCAGCTGCAAATTTCTGTGGTTTCCAGGTGCATTTCCATTTTGTTATTTTAGCTTATATACCTTTGGTGCCAAATGAATTGCAGGGAGGAGAGGGATTCCCTTTTACCATTTTTGCATCTTTAAGCTGGAATTCTAAATGAGCTAAGACATAGCAGCAACATCTCCAGCATTCTCCATGTGAATTGCATTTTCGTGTGCCTTTGTCTGTTTATTGCTTTAGCAGAAATGTCTCAGAACTAAAGGTCAGCCATTAGGTTTTTTTGGCCTTGGAAGAGTTCATTTAAGGGGCTGCTGTGCTTTTCCCTGGAGCTGCAGACAGGAGAGCAGCCCTTGGAATGACCCATGGATGCCGACAGCTGGAGGAGGTGACAGCAAGGACCTGGGTGGAGTAAAGCTGTGAGGAGCCAGAGTAGCATGAGAGCAGGCATCAGTGAAAATGTGAAGGGAGAATGAGTGGGACAAGCTGGAACAAAAGCCCAGAGTCAGTGGGAAGGCTGAGTGAGCTGGGTGTGGAGTCCATGAGTGGGACATGGAGGAGCTGAGTGTTGGCTGGCGAGACTGGAAACAAGGGATCCACACTGACATCAAAATATGGGAATAAATCACACAGGACTCAATTTTCTTCGTATTGGAAAAAGACCATTCTTTATTCACTGAACTCCTTTTTATACATTTTTACAGACCTTCTGTGTGACTCCAGTTATTTGCTTGTCAATTACTTTTATTGGTTAATAACAAGTTGTTATTCTGTATTGATTGGTCACTCAAACTCTCATTGTCTACGTGCAGGGACAGTTGTTTGTGAGAGAGAGTTTTCATTTTTCTGTCTAAAGGTGTAAAAACAGTTTACACAAGTGCAAGTTGTTGTTTACCCATGAGTAGATTGTTATGTTAACGAGCTGCTCACAACAGGATTGATTTCACATGGGACCTTGCAAAATGCTAGCTTGACTTAGGAGAAATTACAGGCCAGCCAGTGCAGCCTGGTTTTATAAGGCTTTTCTTTATAAATTTTTAAAAATAATTTTAAAAATAATTGTTTAATAATTTTTCTACCTTACTGCAACATCAAAACATGTAGCTTGCTAAGTGCAGGTCACAACACAGTCTTGGAGCAAGGGGAGCTTTAGAGAGTCTTCCCTGTGAGCAAGGGGAAATACAGCTTCTGCAAGAATAAACTTTGCTTTTAATAATGAGAGCCAGTGGTATGTTTTATCAATGTGATTATCCTGGAAAAGTGAATCAGAAATGCAGAGATACTTCATATTGCCTTGTTTTTAGTACAGTACAGTAGAGGCAGGATGGGAAATGGAGCCCTCTCCTGCTCCACCACAGCTAAAGGAGCACAAAACCATGGGATTTGCTGCTGTAGTGGGCTGGTGCTGGCTGGATGCCAGGTGCCTGCCAGCTCACTCTGTCACTCCCCAGTGGGACAGGGGAGACAAAATGTAATGAAGGGTTCGTGGGTTGAGATAGGGACTGGGAGAGATCACTCATCAAATAACATCATGGGCAAAACAGGCTGTAATTAGAGACATGAATTAAATTTATTACACTAACAAAATCAGAGCAGGGTTATGAAAAATAAAATGAACCCTTAGAAACACCTTCCCCTCACCCCTCCCTCCTTCCCAGCTCTGCCTGGAAGGAGACAGGGAGCANTCGTGGATCCCCGTGAGCTGCAGGGCACAGCTGCCTCACCATGGGCTCACCAAGGGCTGCAGAGGAATCCCAGCCCCATTGCCTGGAGCAGCTCCTGCCCTGCCTTCTCCACTGACCTTGGTGTTTGCAGAGCTGTTCTTCCCACGTGTTCTCACCCCACTCTTCTCTGGCAATTGTAACTGCACAATAACTTTCTTTCTTTCTTTCTTTCTTTCTTCTCAAATGTGTTGTCACAGAGGCATTGCCACCATTTCTGGTTGTCCCAGGCTTGCCAGTGGCCAGTCTGTCTTTGGGGCTGCCAGGGCTTGTCTCTGCCAGCCATGGTGGAAGCTTCCAGCAGCTTCTCACAGAAGCCACCCCTGCAGCCCCACTGCTACCAAAACCAGGCCATTCCAACCCAATTGTTATTTTTTAAGCTGACTTACCTTCTGGTCTCCTATATTATAAATACAGCTGTGGCCTCAGCTGTATTGTTATTTAAAAATTTTTAAAAGTGGCTCCATAAATAAAAGGAAAGAAAAAAATCATAATAATTTTGCTGCCTTTCTGACCAAAAAGTACCTGTGTACTTTTTGCTGTTGGTGGGTATTTTCTGTTAGTAAATAGTCTTCCACTGAAGCAGAAGGGTTGAAACATAGTTTGTTCTCTCGACGATTATTTTGGTTTTTTCCAAGTTTCAGATAAAACCATTTTCCTCCCACACAGTCTCTTTTGTCAGACAGCTGCCAGGATTAATCCTGCTCAGAAAGAAGCTATAATGTACAGAGAAGAGCTGAGTCCCATCACTGATATCTCAGTGCTAGTGGATCTCTGTTGCTATTGGGAGAATCAATATGCATGCGTGGAAGGAGGAAAGTTTCAATGAAAATCTTCCACTGAGAGTTTGGCACTTAGATGATGACTTCTTTGGGAAGAAATATCCCAGTGATGGCAGTTGTTACATATTAGAAGGGGAGACTTTGCTGTGCTGATCCAGGAGTCTGAGGAGGGTGCATGCAGAGCTTCTTCCAGGAGTAGTTAACCAGCTGCCCATGGTTAGCAGAACCCCCAAACTGCTTCTCTCATGGGACAAGGAGGAGAAGGGGGTTTGAAATGCAGAGGATTTAAGCTTTTAATTGAATAAATCGAAATATTTCATCTCCTTCCTCGCCTGAGATGCTTTACATGCCCCATTAATGTGACTGGCTTGTTTGTGATTGGATCTGTGAATGCAGAAGTGCCCTCTGCCCCCCTCCAGTGCTGCCAGAGCTTGATGTTCCACCCATGGACTGTGTTTAACAGGGAAAAAGAGGGATGGATGGCAGCTTGGGAAGCAGCAGCACAGCAGCCCTTAGCAATGGCAGTGCAATATAAGTCAATTTTCAGGGCCTTTTCCAGCAGCATCAGTGACAGGTTTGAGCTGGACTAAAGGTGGAGCTTTTTGTCTCACTCTCTTAGGTGGCAGCACAGATATTCCCCTTTGCAAAAATTAAAATCTTCCTGATAAGATCAGGAAAACCCAGTTTTCCTCAGTTCTCTGTGGTTCTCCAGCCAGTGTGGAGTGCAGTGATCTGGGGATGCAAGGGCCAGGAGCCACTGGAGCTTTCCTTTGTTCAGACCTTTGTGCTTGCTCTGGAGGTGCAACTTGTTTCTCCAGCCTTCTGTTACTGGGGACAAATAATATTCTGTTCCTGGAGCAAAGCAATAAGACCAATTAACAATTGTTTTGTATTTTGAAATGACAATTTTTGGTATTTTTCCTCCTGCTCCATGCCCCACGTCTTGATTTCTCAGATTCCTGACCAGTTTGATTCCCTGGTTAAAAAAAATAAAAGCTTGGAAGGTATCCCAAGGTGCTTCCTCCATCTGAGAAGAAAGCTGGTTTGCTCCTGAAAGCAAGGTGCAGCAGAAGAAGAAAGGGCCATCACTTCACCAGTTCCCTGTTGTAATCCTGCTGTTGACACTGTGGGCAGAGGGAGAAAACTGCAGGTTTTGTGCAGTTCACCGCAGCAGTGATCCCAGATTTGTACAAAATTTTCAACTTCTGTGGAGCTGAACTTTATATAAATAAGTGTAATGCCCAAGAATTGCCATCCCCTCTCAAATCTTAGGTGGAGGTTTCAGGTTCACCATCCAGCTCTCTGCCTGCAGGGAGGTGTGTGTGTGTTACAGCAGAGAGATGAGAGAAGGGCAGGACAAAAAACCCTTCATCTTTTTGTCTCTTTTATTTAAATACATGCTGCAGATGGTAGAGGTTGACAGGGTTGCCAGTAAAATCTATTCAGCATTTTGCTGTAGTATCTGCTGTCGTGGGGCTGGCATTCTGGTAGGATTATGCTCAGGAGAAGTTTGGAGCTGCCATAATTTTATGAGGCTACAGGGCAGCATTACACCTGCATCAGTGTTATCTGTTTGATATGAAATGGAACACTAGGTAGTAAAAGCTCTGCTTAAGTATCTGTAATAAATATTGAACAGCCAAGGAAAGCTCATGGGAGGAAATGCCTTCTTTCCAATGCTGAAAAAAACCCCAAACCACCCTGAAACCTGCACACTATTCACTGAAGCTGCACTGCACACAAGTACTGAAGGAATTTCTGTCTCAGCCATCCTGCAGAAAACAGGCAGTGACTTCCAGGAATGGATCCCTGGTTGTCATTTCTGGTGTCAGCTGTCTTATGCTTTATCGAGTGGGTTTGAGGAAGGGATTCCAAGAGTCTGTACCAGTTTCACAGGCTTCTTCTGGTACTCTTACCTTTTTCAGGTTGATGCCATCTTGAACTGTATTTATTTTGCTTTCTCACACAGCTCAGGGCTGGTTTTGAAGATTTTGTGTTTCTAATTCATATGAAGCCAGCTGGCCAACATGGTAAGAAAAAAAAGACAAATTTTTTGGAGGGAGCTTTAGTCACATGTATGCCATCTGGTAATTGATCTTGTGTGTGGCTTATTGCTGGGAAAATTTAATGCTTAAATGGGCATTTTTCTTTTATGGTAACTGGGCCCTTTGCAGATGTTGGTGGGTGGTTATTGAAACATAGAGGTTTATGATCTGAGAACACAAGAAGAAAGAAGCAGCAGAGATTACAGCACAGTAATATTGAAAAAAAGGTCAGACACAGAGTCAGTTTCTGGTAAGGGAGAATTCAACCTGCACTTCAGACATGGAAAGAGAAAGGGTCCTACAGGCAGCAGGGCAGGGATAAATAACTGCAGGAAATATGGAAATATGCTGCATGTGGTGTGTGAACTGTGCCATTCCAAAAAAGAAATCACCAGGGCTGCAAAGAGGAGATTTAAGTGTCTGTTAAGTGAGGAAAAAAGGTTTTCCCACTACTCTGCCCTTCTTGCACTGCTTATATAAGTAAGGGGGTACTCCTCTGCCTCTGGAATAACTATATAATATTAATAGGGGATAAATTAGTAATAATAGGGGAGAAACTGGTCTTTAGGTCATGAAATTGTTCCTGTGATAATGTCAAAAGAAATATATCAGAAATTCAGTGAGGTGTCAGGTTTGGTTTGTGGCTGTGCTATATGCATGGCATGGTTGTTGTCACTGCAGACAGTGATTGCTGAATTCCCTGTGATTGCCTGTTGAAAACTCAATCTGAGGGAGATTCAGCTCATTTTTGTTGTCCCTTTTTGTTGTTCCTGCCCAGAGAGGGTTGCTGGATTTAGCTGCTCATGGGAAGCCCTGCCCAGCTAGGTTTTGTGTAGTTGACCAGTGGGGGTTCCAGCTGTAAAGCACCTAGAGCTGCTCTTTAATTCAGATATCACAATTATTATATGATCACTTTCTGACTTCAGGAAAAGGACTCTGATAATAAAAAATAATGGGGCCTAGAGTTATTCAGATACTTAAGCTGTCACTTGGATTGATAGGAAAGTCCACTGCAGTGTGAGGGTGTTGAGCATGTGCTGAAGAATTTCAGTTTCTAAGTTTAAATTCCTCAGATTTACTGTGGCAGCACTGGCTCATCTTTGGACTGCATATATATATTGTATTTGTGGTGTGCAATGCAGTCCTAAAGTAAAATATCACAACACCATTGAGTATGGAATATTAAATATTTCAAACAGTTTGCTACTGGAGAAAATTATGTCCAGCTCAATGCAAAAGCTAATGTTAACTGATCTGTTATTTCTATTTGTAACTAGAAACACAGAGAAAAAAAACTCAATTGATCAATGTCAACATTAAAGAAAATTGAAAATCTTCTATGTCTATGTTATATGAAGAAGCACCATTAGCTGCACACAATAAAATAACAGACTATCAAAATGACATCAAACTCAAACACAGAGTGTCTTTTATGAAAATACCGTATAACTGAGATTACAGGGTAAGCTAGAAGTGTTTCTATTAGAAAAGAATATAAATGAATGTTCTGCAGGGTAATGGACTGATGGGCAAAGGCAGCACTGTGCAGATTAATGTAGAATTTCCCAAAAATAAAAGCAGTGATGTGCTGTAGTGCTGGTGCCACCAGGATCTGCGGAGTCTGCGTGGTTGGTGGCTTTAAGACAAGGTTAGACAGTGACCATGGCTGAGTAGGATGTGGCTGATTTCTCTCTGTGGCTCTGGGATGGTTCAGGTGACCCCTTGAAGCTGCTTCGTGTCACATATTTCATCATTTTTGTATTGCTGAACATTCTTGGTGTGAGGCAATAGAAGCAGCTTCATTTCTCAAAACCACTTGTAGCCATGAGGAAGTTCAGTACTTTTACAAAAACCTGTTGTGACAGCTGGCCACATTCAGCCTCTGCTCTGCTGCCTGTAAATTGCTGGATTTGCATTAGTGGAGTTTCTGCTTTATTGTTGATGTCTTTTCTCCTGACTGCAGCATCACTCCCCTGTCTCCCTCTGCCTTCTCCTGTTCCCTCTTGTTTCCTGCCTGATGCAGAGAGTCTGTTTCATAGAGCAAGCCTTGCTTTTGTTATTTGTGCAATTTCCAGCCTTGGATCTTCAGAGGGGTCTGTTAAATATTACAATCCAAGCAGTGGCAGTGATGAGGCTGTATGGTTTAGGGTTTTTTTAGTAGGATGTGGAGAAGAATGGACAGAGTGAGCCAGTGGCTTTGCATTACATGGAACCCACTGTGAGGCAGAATTTTGCTTTGGTTTAGGGCAAGTTTGGTTTGGTTTTGAAAAAGGAATGCAGTGCTTTGATATGCTGAGCTAACATTCACTTGAAGTTGTGAGTATCTCAGCATTCACTGGATGCAGGAATCCATGGGCATGCTGCTGGTGTTGATGGGTGCAAAATATGTGGAGGTTCAGAAATGAGCAAGTCACCAACATCAGAGCTGTGTGCAATTCTGTCTTCAAGTTTAGGAAGTGTGTGTATTCAGCTATATTTCCTTTTCTCGTGTACAAGTAAGTTGTGTGCTAAGAAATCTTCCTCAGGAGCGATGCAACAAACATTTTGGGCAAATCTGTTTTCTTTTGGGCAAATCTCTAAGCCTAATAGAAAATACAGAGGCTGGAAAAGTGCCTTTCAAAAGGTTTTAAATCTGTTGTTCAACATGCAGCTTGGGAAGATCAAAGAGCTAGTAAAATTTTGTATCTGATAGTGTGTGATACCCAGACTGTGAGATGGTAGGTGTGGAATGAAGCTAAATTGTAAGTTTATTTCTGTTCTTTCTTGATGTCAGAAAATGAATGTTAAAATCAGCTGTTAAAACAGTTGATGGGGTTTCTTGTGTGTGCAGTCAAATGACCAGAACAATTTAATGTATATGACATTGGCAGTAAATAAAAGGGAATGCAACTGAGGGTGTGCAGTTAAACCAGTAACAACACAAATTTGGAATATTTTTGGTGTAGTTTTTTGGGGTATCTAAGCATGCTGTCACAGGGCTGTGACTTTGAAAACCCCACCCCCTTTCTCCTAAGAGATTTAAGTTAAAAGAATTGCTGTAATGGCATGTGCAACTATATCACACAATAAATGTATCATGTAGTGCATCATTCATGCCATTTAATGTACTTAACTCTTTGTATGCATGATGTGTTCCATGAATACAGAAAGGAGTTTTACAAAGGTCACTGAAAGTTGATTGCAGTATTTGGAGATACAATGGAAATAAATGAAAGGTTTAGATATAAATTGTTTCTGAGTAGTTTGCTGCAGTAGTTATTTGGTGCTGCATTGGACTATGGTTTTTCAGCTCAAAATAGCCAGTAGTAATTAAAATGCTAATATCTATGTCATGGGTTGGTGAAGTTGAATAAATGCTTCTTGGCCTTGGGAACTTCCATGCTGAAGGAGACAACAGGCCTGGGTAGAACAAAACACCATGAAAGACTAAGAAATATTAAACACCTCTATGGTACATATTTTCCCTAATTATTTGTACAGTATCAATTCCATACCATTAAAAGTGGACTCTTAAATATTACAGTTTTGCTTATAAGGATGATATCTGAATGACCACATTTCTGTGAAAATACAGCTTTGTGTTTTACATTGCAAGCTGTCTACTCTCTGATTGCTGAAAAGAAATACACTCTTATTATGGGTACAGATTTAATATATTCATATATATTAATATATTAAATATATAATTATATTATATATTAATATAATNTGCTCCTGGTCTCACAGCAGTGTCCCTGAGCTGATTAGTGCCAGGGTCTAGGTTATGTAACACTGCAGTGTGATAGTGTTGTAAAATATTTATTTTATTAATCAGCATTAATGCCTGGTTCTCCTCTTCCTTGCCAGCTCTTCCCACTCCCGTTCCTTTTCTTTGGAGGAGGCACAGATACATTGGATGTGTCCTCATCAAGAACCTGAAAAATAAAATAAGCCACTGGGCTGAGGAGCTGCCCTGTGTTTTGTCTTGGAGGCTGAGGCTGAGGGATTGATTACATTTGTTCCCATCTGACTTGGCTTTGTCATCCAGCAAATATGATAAACTCAGGGCTGGGCCCATCATCTGTCTTGGGCTGTGCTTTCCCTGGCACCCAGCCAGCCTTGCCCTGCAGAGCTCTTGGATTGCTTCTGTCCTCCCTCTGGTCCCACCAAAATCAGGGCTTTTATGTCTGGAGGCATTTTCTCATTTCTCATTTTCTCCCAGCAAAACAAGGAGTTTGAGGAGCTCCTGGCTGTAGCTACTTCATGCTTTGGAAAAACCACAGTGTAGTCAGTGATTGCACAGTGACTTAAAAAAATGATACACCTTCTATGAACCTTGTAAGTACCATTTTAGCTCTTTTTTTCCAATTGAAAACAAGCTGAACTTGTGTTGTAAAACCTTCACTTACCTCCTGGACCTGCTCCCTTGGCCAACAAGCATCACTGGCAGAATCTGGGCAAAAATGCTGAGTACCTTAGGCCAGGATATCCTAATATAATTGTGCAGTGCTTGCTTTATTTTCACTTCTCAGCTGGGATGCTCTCCTGGCAAAACATTCATTGGAATGTGTTTTACTTCTTTTGGGATGTGAGCTTTTCTTGGAATAATTCCCTTGATTGCTATTGGACTGTTTATTTTCTGAAAAGAAGGGAAATGTCTATGTTAAACTTATTTCTCTGTTTCCAGCTCTATCTCATCATTCTCAAGGGTCCATCCCCAAGTTGTGCAGGACAAGTTATAAGAAAAACTTACGAAAATTTTTCCATTGGACAGTCAACTAACTATAATTACTGTTTTCCCAAAGAAAAAAGTATCTTTAAGACCTCAACTCATATTGATAGTGAGTCACAAGGAAGTAAAATCTACATTTTCATATTTTAAATACTTCATCAGGAAAAAAAATATTTTATAACACCAAATTATTTTAGTTAGCCAAAAAAAAAGTTTCATTTTGTTGGACCCTTCTAGATTTTGTTTCATGGTCATTTTTGACTTTTTTCATCAGTTTCATTATTCTTTCCTAATGAACATCCTAATCCCAGACTTCTGTTGGTGTGACTCCAGTTTCTAGGAAATGAAGAGTATGTTTCATGCCTGTTACAAGGAAAAATAGCTGGTGGAAGACAAGCCAGGATGACCAGCCAGGACTCCTCCAGCCAGCCTTCCCCTGGCTAACTCCCTGCTTGCCTCACTTGTCTCCCTGGCTGGTTCTTGATGGCTCAGAACAAACTGACAGTGCCACTGTGAGGGGCCAGAGCTTCTCACAAACCAACCCAGGGCAGCTCAGCTCCCTCTGCCTTGTCTGAAAATATCTGAGGAGGCTGAGACTGCATTCAGTCAGAGCAGCCTTAATTTCACATCTTCTTCAGCCCATTCTGAGGACATGGTGCAAGCTTTGAGTGATGCAATCCTTCAAAGGAAAAAGCACTTTACTCATAGTTTAGAATTCACTGCAAACTGGAAAGCCCACCACTTAACTGGAGAAGATGAGACACAACTAGTATTTTTGGGTTTTTTTAGATTCTGGAAGCTAGCTGGTGAAAAACCTGGAAAAGGGGATATAAAGGATTGGGTTTGGGTGGTTATCCCTAAGGATGAAAACTTTGTATGGAGTGAGCGACTTGCCAGAGGGAGAAAACTTTTTCTTTGTTTCATTTCAGAGTTGCCATATGCCATCTCAGTGGAATTTGGATTTTAATGGTGAAGTGTTTTCACTTTCATATGCCAGCAAGGTTTGGAAGAAAGTTTAAATGTATGAAAGAAATGCAAATTCCAGATTGAGAAGGAAAAGTATGAAAAAGGACATTGCTTTTAGGAGTCTGAATTGATCTAACATCTATTGGTGTCCTGCCATTCACTGTAGAATAATGAACATTTTTGCTTAGAGAGAGGATGTATTTCTTTGTGGTGAGAGAAACACAACATTTCTTTAAGGACAGCTGTTTGCATGAAAATGTTGTCAGAAAAATCAACTCAGCATGGTTTTCTTATTCGCACTGCACATGAGAAGTGTGTGCAAGGTGAATTACCTACTTGATTTGCAAACAATGAATGATTCAGTGGGAGCCAGAAAGTCAAATGAGTCTTCCCAAATATTTCTGTCTGCCTACAAAATAGACAAAAGTGAGAAAAGGACTGCTTCAGTGATTTAATAGTTGCATCTCTCCCACTGAAATTATCTGTCCATCTGAAATACTTTGTGGTCTTTTATAGTATTTAATGAAATAATATTTAAATACAGGTTAAAAGCCCATTTCAAGTATGGATTATGTATTTCACAGATGCTGGAAGTAAATGTGGGAGGAACAGGACCTTAAATTTTCCAAAAGGTCATGCAGCAAAACAGAGCAAAAGTAGGAGTAGATCTGAGATGCCCAATCTACTGCCTGGCAGAGAAAAAAAAAAAAAAGAGAAGTTGGATTACAGCCATTTGTAGTCTTTACAACACCTGGGCAATAAGAAAACTGAGATGAGAACAGTGGGAGAAAAATGAAACCCAAGAGATTAGAGCAGATCCTCTGAAGCCCAAAAGACTTAGACAAAGGACAGTGACCTTAAACTGTAATTAGCTGTCTGGTGTTTCCACAGGCATGGTCTGGAGGCTCAGGAGAAATTACTGTGCTGGAGGCTATCGGAGCATGAAATAACAACACAATTGTGTGGAGTCATTTGTCCCTAGGTGTATTCCAGTGCTAGTGGTCCTGCCTCTGTTCCTGTCCTTGCTTCCCCATGGCTCATTCCAGCTTTTCCCAGGTATTTCTTTATCCTGGGTAAAAGCAGCAGCAGATGGAGAAAACTTCTCTAGCAGTAATAGACATTAGAGCAGGCTTCATGCTCAGGAGACTTTAACCTAAACAGCATTTTTTAATTTATTGTTTTCGTTCTTTGCTGTCCAGTGGACAGCTCACTCTCCGCATAAACTGTGCACAAGTTGACTGAATGTGTTTTGGTTCATATAGCTAAAATATACAGGTGCAATGTTTCCCAGAAGGTAAAATCCAACAGCCCCCTTGCTTTTGTATTTTCAGGTGAAAAGCAGCAGAAATTTGGGGAACTGTGTGTCTTTTTCCTACCTCAGACCTACACTAGACCCCAAACTTGTAATGACTGGCTGGAGCAGAGATGGTTTGTCAGACAGATGTGTCAGTGATTTCTTAGCAATTAGAGTTATGTAGGTGTTAGGGGTTTTTATTATAATATTTCCTTGTGGAAATTGGAGGTCTCCTGGATCTCAACAGGTGAGAAGCTGTTGTTTAGCTCCTTGCTGTCCTCCTGCCCCAGCTGCCAGGAGCAGCATCAGGACCAGGAATCTTCTTAGGTCTGATTCCACACTTAGGTCTGATCCCACACTGCAGTTGATCCCACACTTAGGCCTGATCCCACACTGCAGCTGATCCCACACTTAGGTCTGATCCCACACTGCCTCCAGGCCCAGGTTCTGTGGTCTGTGAGTGCATTGCACTCTGATAGAGATGGAAAATGAAATGATGAATGGTTTTTGTCCACTTCGTGAAGTGATTTGAAACCTCTTTTAATGTTTTGCTTGATTGAAACAGCAGCTGCCTGCCCAGCCTGACTAGGGGAGCTAATGATTTTGATGAAAGACATGATGAATAATTTGCTTGAGATTTTTATGGGGTTTTTTTGCAAAGTCCTGAGTTAAATTGAGAGGAAACATATGAGGGGAGAATAGGAGAGAACATTTTTCGGTTCTGCCTTTATTTTTTTTTCTTGTGAAGGTTGACAACAGACAAGGTGTTTTTTTTCTCTTCAGCCCTATTTCATATAAGGACCTCAGATAAGATTCCTGAGCAATAAAAGAGCTTTCAAGGACTGTGTTTTCATGAGATCTCAAGGAAAAAACCAAACATAATAACCATCTGCTTCCTTCATTCTTGGCCAAGCCATGACCTCAGTTCATGTAAGGTATGGGCTTGTGCTTTCAGCCTCTCTAAATGTTGCCAGCTTTGGGAATTAATATAAAGGGAAGAAAAATCACCCTGGACAGTTTTCATCACCTGTCAGGACCTGTGAAGTTTGAGTTTAGCCAGAGGGAGGCTTTGAGCAGTGTTTTTCCTTAGAGAGATTGTGTTAAAAACAAGAGGCAGATGTTTCTCCAGTTTGCAGCAGCGAAAATCCAAAGTAATCTCATGGAAATGAATAGAGTATATTTACCCTTGGACAAGAGGAGGTGCAACCTGGCTCTTTGCACTTCTGGAGAACTGAATCTCTGCCAAGAAGCTAATACCAAATGTTCACTGTTGTTCCACTGTAGAGGTTCACCTGATTATTTTTGCTGTGGTGTTCCTCAGTTTAAGTATTCCTGCCTTTTCCATCCTGAGTGTTTGTTCCTCTGACACCATTCTCACTGGTTTGTTTTCTTTTTTTGTTGTTGTTGCAGTGGCAGCTGGTGTTGGGGTAGGGAATCTGATTGCATTAAAAAAAAGTTCTTTTTAGGCTAGAACATTACCCAGATCTCATTTGCAGTTCATCCACGGTGAAATGGGTGAGATGGAACAAGAGAGACTAACAACAATAACTGGGCTGACCTCCCCTGAAAGGAAAGTGAGGAATGATGAGGGACCCTACCCAAAAGAGATGAAGGAAATTTTCAGTCCTTTTTGTGGACCCCAGAATTTTTTTTCTGTTTTTTTGTTCAGGTTTCCCCTGTTTTGCAGAACACTGCTATTACTCTCAGTCCCATAAAATGATGTTTTGAGCCAAGACTTTGGCAGCTTCATCCCTTATGTAATTCGGCTGTTTTGCTGGCACTGCTTTGTTGTTTATCTTTTTTCTTTGGTGATAGCCATTTGTAGGTACAGCTCACCTTGCCCTTCAAGGAAAGGCCAAGGGCAAAGGACATCATCTCTGATGTCACTGCATTGGTGACTACTTGCCATGTCTGTGATTCTGTCACTTAGCACTGGATGTTTTCTACTCCTTCAGGCCCAGGACTTTATATCCTGCTGCCAGTCTAGGCATCTCTTCAAGTTGCCATGAAGTGAATCCTTCTGCTGTAGCAGTTTATTTTCCCAAATCTCCCTTTTGTTGCTATGGGAAGGTACTTCTTGAGTGCTTGCCATAACACAAATTAATTCTGGAGATTCTTTTTGGAAATATGAAGAGCCCCTGAATGGGTGTGCAGCGGGCACTATTAGCATTAATCAGAGATTCATCACTTCTCATAGGAAAGAAATGCATTTTCATGAGGGAAGCTTTTCTGTTAAATTTTTATTATGTGGAAACCATATAAAGAATTTGGTCTCAAAGTCTGGACACGGAGTAATTTCCATAGAATTTGCATGCACGTTTTTGATTGCCTGCAGTGGGAACCCTGAGCAAATGATTTTCTTCCATGATCTGCTAAATATTTGTCTCATTGGAAATAAACTAGGAAGAGGAAGAATAATACAATGAAGACAGCAGTTTACAGGAGTCTGTGAAAATCTTCAGTGATAGACTAAACCCTAAATATGTTTTTGCCTTTCTCAGTCCTTTGAGGTATGGGCTCCATTCAACGAGCATGAATAGAGAAGTCTCTATTAATATTAATGCAAGTTATGTATGTGCACTGGGAGCAAAATATACCCTGAAGTCTAATTATTTTATGCTAATAACTGAAATGAAAAGATACTTCCTCATTCCTGGCCAAAAAAAAAGCAACAATGGTTCATAGAATTTTCAGCAGGATGATCATTTTATCCCTTCATTTAAACCAGCCTCTGCTCTGACCCAGTGGGAACGAGTTAAAATTCTGGTACCAAAATCCCTGCTGGTGCACATGCAGCTGCAATTAATAATGAGTTTTGTATTCTTCAGGAACCATTTCTCATTGCTCTAGGCAGTGGATGAGTAGAGGGGCTTATGACAACTCCAAACCACTTGGATAACCTGGTCCCTTGAAATCAGAGCAGAAACCTCTTTGCCTCTAAAATTTTTGAAAAAAAAATATTAATTGTGCAGATGTGTTTTAGAGAGAGGCTTGGCCAGCAGTCTGTGGGACAGGCTGCTGGAAAACATGGGCAAGGATGTAAAAAACTTCTCTGCTTTAGCGGGTGTTGAGAAAAACCATGAAGAATATTCAGACCACACTTCTGTGCCTGGGTATCTAATAATGGTTTGGGTTAGAAGGGACCTCAAAGACCATCTAGTTCAACCCCCTTGCTGGCAGGGACACCTTCCACTAGCCCAGGTAGCTCAGAGCCCCATCCAGCCTGGCCTTGAGCACTTGCAGGGATGGGGATGCCTCGTGCTGCCCTGTCTCTGTGCTGTCACTGAGGAGAGTTTCCTCTGGGATTAACTCTGAGCACATTAATACTTGTCTCAGTTTCGTGGCTTTTTCCTTCTCTGTGGGCTCTGTTATTAAAAGGCAGGATCCTGATGTGCATGTCTTCACAATCAAAGCAAAAACTAGTTTGGATCAAGGCCAGAACAGTGGGACTCTGGCTGTTTTTTTCCTTTTTGTAATCCAATCTCTTACTTATCATTTTTCCTACCTTTCCTCTCATTACAAAAATTGTTCTCTAGAAATTATTCTGTTTTGGTGCTTTCTGTTTGGCCTGTCCCTGGCAGCTCTGCTCTACTAACCCAGTGCCGTACAGCAGTGATACATAAACCTCTGCTGATTTTATTAATGTGGTTTGTGATGGGCACCCAGAAACCTCTGAATCCAGGCACTGGAAAAGTGCAATTGCAACCTGCACAGCTCAATCAATATAAATCAGCAGTAGCTTCCTACTGGGCTGGGAAAGGCATGGATGGGAGCGAGCTCCCATGTCTTTTCTGTCCTGTGTGTTGTGGAAATTAAGTAGCTGTGAACAACTGCTCTGCTTTTGGTTGCATGAGCAGATAGGAGAATGTCAGCAGCAGCATAATTGCAGTTTTCCCTCTGTCAAAAGAGTGCCTGGCTTCTGTTTTGTGTCTGGCTCCCAGTTATGAAATTTCCTCAGAGAAGACATTGTGCAGCCCATGTGCTCTCCACCTCTCCACTAGACAGCACTTTGGGAAAATCAGTGGTTTGCAGTTCTTTCTCTCATTTCCACTGCAACAGCAGCAGAGCTCTGAAGGTGTTACAGATGGTCAGGAAAGGCTCACTAGTACATCACTACCACTCTGTGAACATTGAAGTTTAAGTATTACAGGTTTTAAATGCTAGAATAAGCTTAGACTTCTTTGGCAGTTGTTGCTGTATCACTCCAGGATGGCAGCTTTGTAAAAATAGCCTTTGTTCTTTATTAAAGCTGCATGGATCTCCTGCAGTTGTCATTGTCACCTGACTGGGAGGTGTTGACAGCAGTGGGCTGTGATCCCACCATGGTGCAGTGGGGACAGTGAGAGCAGGGAGCCAGGAGCTGCTGGAGGAGGGCTGTGAGGCTGTCTGTGGTGTCCCTCTGTCTGTGCAGAGGTGCTCCCCTTCATGGAGCCAAACCAGCTCTTCTCAGCTTCAAACTGCATCATGTGCTCACGGAGCAGGAGAAGCAGGGAAAGGAAAAGTTGTATTGAGCAATGACAGTGCAGAAGAGGTTACAAAAGAGAATAATGGCATTCTTCAGGGCACTCTGAGCCAGGAAAATGCAATCAGAAGGCACTTGGTGCACTTCCTGAAACCAGTTCTGAGAAAGCCTGGGCTCTGCGTGGTGGAGCCAACCTTTCTTTCACTGTCACCTCCTGACTCCAGGTTTGAGGACTCACAACTAGCTTCAAATAATTCTTTTAATTCAGACTTTCTGAAATTAACTTAGATCAGATTGATTTTCAGCTTAGTTCATGCACTGCATGTAGGACAGCAGCACTGACACCAGTCTGCCTGCCTCCCCTCCCAGGGCTGTGAAACCAGTTTTATTCTGGAAGCTGCTCTTCAGCTGAGATTCTGGCAACAATTCTGTGTGAAAATATTCTGTACCTCTGGATCCAGTGGGGCCCAGCTGCTCAGGAGGAGCAGGGGAAGCTGAAGTAAACTTTTTCTCTAAGCTCCATGGCACAGGGGAAGTCCCCTGCAGGTCCTGCCATGGTTACCATGACTGAGTGCTGTCATTTGCTTTGGGGATCAGCTATATAAAAATATCTGGGTTTTGACTCTGAAGTGGTTTGGAAATGGAGTATGGTGAAGAACAAGATAAATGCCATAAAGGACAGGGCACCAGGCAGCTCTGCAATGAGTGGGACATTCAGGAGGATTTCCTGTAACAGGGAAACAAGGGTAGCCTGTGCCAGTAATTCTGTGAGAGGAAATGCATGTTACAATTTTCCAAGCAGATGGTTCAAGGTGAGTGATGAGCTATTTAGATGAAATTTGAGTGGGAAGGAGGCTGTGAAGAATGAGGTGGAAGTATGATGAGTTATAGCAAAGGTCAGAAGCTGGCTTTTAAGTGCAGAATCACTGTGGAGACCAGGGGGTGGATTTGCAGCATATGCTGCAGACTTAGCTTAAGATTTCATCCTGCTGACTCAGTTTCCCTAAACTTTACCTCCATGGGTGTGTTGCAGAGCCCTTCTAATCTGCCCATATGGAATACACTGAAACTTAATGTCTGTAAAGCAAATTTGCATCTTTAGAAAGGAAATACATGAAGTTAGAGCTTTATGACTCCAAATGTGTCTGAGCATTAGCACAAATATTCACACATTTACAAGGTGTCACTTCTGTGTTAGGGTGAGTCAAGGGGACATTTCAAGAAAAAGAATAACTTTACCTTTGAGTTGAGTCTTCCCATACAAACCAAATTCAGCAGAGTTTTCTCCCAAGTGGTGTTTTCTCACAGTCCCCCATAGCTGAAGACTTGCTTTGTGAAATAAATTAACTTAAAATCAACAGAGTTAGGGAAATCTTTAGCCTGTGAGCACTCCTGTTCTCTTGGGATGTGTCAGATATTCATTGCTTGTGTGGAAGCAGCTCCTGCACTATTGGAATCACTGAAAGGGAGGTTCTATAAAGGTGGATTGTGCAGTACATATCTTCTTATAGGACCAGTGAGTTGCAGAGTAGGAGGGAAGTCCATGGCTGGATGACTGCCCAGGGGTATAAGAAATGGTCCAAAGTTACAAGTGATGACAGGGAGAATAATTAAATTAGAAGATTCAGCATCATAGGAGCATCTCTCTTCTTTGTATTGCATGGACACAGCCAAAGGATTTGCAATCTCAAATGTGATCTAGGCCTGATTCCCATTTCAACTTTTACACCACAGAGAGGGTGCATATATAACTTAGACCCACTCTGGTTATCACCTCGAAGATTGGTGGTGTTCTTTGTAATAAAAAAATCACTCCACAAAAAGAGTTTGCTGATGAGGAAGAAGAAGAAGAAGAAGGAGGCAGGTTTGATTTTGTTCCAAGCATAATGTTTTAAGGAAGTCACATCTGCAGTACTTGTAAAAAAAAATGTAAGATAAAGTTTCTGCAAATCACAGTTGTCCTAATTTTGCAGCTAGGCAGGATCTGCAGTTGATAATGACCTCTATACACAAAGCCCAATTTTCTTTGCTGTTACTGGACATGCTGTTTGTACCCACACTGAGGGGTGATTATTGTGACTGATTTGGGCAGGCTGATGGTTTCTTTGACCCATGTAACTGGTGAGACAGCCAAGTGCAAAGTTTACCCATGAGCTGCTGCTGAAGTGTCCCTGTGGTTTGCAGTCTCTGCAGGAAACACTAATGTGTAGTTATAGCCCAGCTCCAGGGAATTTCCTTCTCACAGAGATCTTTGATTTGGTAACTGAAGTGACTACCCTGCTATCTGGCAAGCAGACATGGAAGAAAACATAATTTACTTAGTCTTTTTTCGATGTTATGTAGAATAAGAAGCAGTTTTTCATTTCTTTGGAAACTTAAGGTTTCAGAAATGCTCTTGCTCTCATGCTGTCTCCTCTAAGTAATGGAAAAAAATTGGAAACAGATTTCTGAGAATAGCCAGCACCTGTGGTAGTGTAGATCCTGATGTGCCCCTCCTGCCAAAATGAAGAGAAAGCAGAGCTGTGAACCACTTTGCTTGTTCTTGAGGCAGTGCACAGAATATCAGGACATGCAGAGCTTTTTCCTCTGTCTCAGTGTTTCCCCTTAATACCTTGGGGCCAAAAAAAGAAAAAAAAAATCTTGCCAAAGAGGGCATGGTCCCATGAAAATTTCTGTTTTACCAAACTGGCATTTTCCATTGTAGGCCATCCATACTCAGCATTGATTTTACATTGCAGCTTGACCAGCTCACTTGCATTTCAAAGCAGGAGCTGGAGGAGCTATTGATTGCTTAGCTGAGCAGGTTGAATATGATCTGCAGTCTCCTCTTACACATTGATTCCTTGTCTCTTTACTCTCTGCTTCCTGAATGTCACTGAACTGTGAGAGGCTTGCTAAATGGACAAAAATATTGATTTCCTTTCCCCTTCTTGTATTTTCAAAAGCTCCTTATTTACCAAGAACTGAACTGATATCAGGAAAACAAAAGGTAACAAAAAAAAAAGGCAGAAGGATAGTAGTTTTTGTGTATTTAAAAAAAAATATATACGAACTTGGTTGAAACTGGAGTCCTTTATGTTGTGTTTTCATCAAGAAAGGTTATTTGCCTGTATGAAACCTTTGAACTCAGCTCTATATTTTACTATTGTCTGGTTGATGATGAACTTCTGGGGTGGTTTCCTAAATGGCTGTACCTCCAGGGTTATGATTTTCTGTGATTTTTGCAGGGAAGTTAATGAGCAGTCAGGTTTTAACGCAGAATGCAATCAGGAAGTCTTTTCTAAGAGTTTATTGTCCAGTTTATTGTTCCTGTTTTGTTCACCCACAAGTGTGGCACACTGCAATACCAAGTTCAGAGGAATGGAGAAAAAATTCAAGGAACAGAAGCTGGAGTCAAGTAAAAATGAGAAAATGTGCCAAGAGGGATCAGTGGGGACAGCATGAGTGTCCAGAGATTTCAGTGTCTGCTGATGATCTGTGTAAGCTCAGGTGTGTTTGGGTGGGTAAATGGGGCTGGTTACAGAAAGGGTAAAACTAGAACTGGCCCAGCATCCAAGTGTAATAATAAAAATACCCAGGAGGTCCTTGATATCCAATGATATTGTTTCAACTAGTAACAAAAAAGTTAAAGCAAAGTAAAAGGATGGCTAAAAACAATGAAAAATATCTACTTTACAGGGAACATTACTTTTCCTATAAATCAAAGCAATTCTCATGCTGTCTGTGCTTGTCAATATGAAAATAACTATTTAAAAACACATAAACCAATAGTGATACTAGTATTTTATGGAAAGAGATGAATTTTTCCATTAATGAAATATTTGACATTGAAAAAGAAATTAAATTCCTCATCTGTCCTTTGCTTAGAAGTGGTAGGGAAAGTTGTGTTGATAAACTTCCAAATTTAAGGATTTGTGCTCCAACACAGTATTTATGCTGTAACAGCTGCTACACCTTTGCTACAGGGTAAGTCCATGTACAAAACACTCCCCAGGATACAGCTGGGGAGACACTTGGAGAAATTGTTGTGAATAATCCTCCAGAACCACCTACATTCAGCAACAGCATCTTGTTGCTAGGTTCAGAGAGATCCATGAGAGCCTTTGAAAGCTATTAGTGTGCTCAAGAGGAGCAGCTCTCATTTTATTAGTAAGAATTGGATGGTCAGTGACACTTACAAGCCCCCTGATGTCCCTGCTTGTGCAAAACAGGCTCAGAAAGTTTGAAATGGAGCCAGCTCTGTCACAAAAAAAGGCATCATTTTTCTGTATTGATCTGTGTGTAATGGGTTAACCCTGGTCAGGCACCTGCCAAAGCCTCTCNGAAGTGTCAGTACAGTGTTCCACTACCTGGTTTATTTGGTGATGCCTTTGTGCATCCTGACACTGTTCCAAACCACCTTCAAGGGATGTTGATCTCCAGTACAATTTATAGGGCCTGAGTGCAACCACCAGCCTGACTTCTTCAAAAATACAGTTCCCACTTCTTACTTCACCTTCAGGAGCAAACTCTGGATTAACCCTGAGGCTTTGGAGAAAAAAAGAGCCATTGCTTCCTTTGATTGACCAGCTCACTGCTATGTGCTTGTTGGTTTTTAAATCCCCCAATGTGCCTATTTGATTGCCTTCTTCTTCTGGAACTTGATTCAAATTCTCCTGGTTTGAAGTTCTTGGTATTTGAGATTCAAGTTGTGGGTACTGTTCCATTCTGCACACCCACTGGTGTAATTTAGTAAATCTGTCACTTATGCTCAGTGTCACAGAGTCGTTTAACTGCAGGATCTCATTGGTGCAATTAACCCTGTTCCTTTAAATTGAGGAGCTGATTGTCTTGGCATTCATGGGGGCAGAGAGCACAGCAGAGTGCTGCAGCTCCTGGCCCTTCCTCAGCAGCACTGCACTCAATTGATTATTTTGTTAATTGGTTTTGCATTCAGTATCCTGCAGGTTTGTTATCATCCAGGTGACTGTATGCACCATGCATCAGTAAAGTACAGCAAAAATCAATACCTGAAACCTTTCTTTCCTTGTAAAGAAAGCCATCCATGGGCTACCTTTGATACATGACCTTCATTCTGCTTGCAACACAGCTAGGAACTTCTTCATAATTTACTTCTATGCCCATAAAAGTAGATATTCAGGTTCTGATCTGTGCTTAAATCTAATGCTCAGGTTCTGATCTCTACTTGTATCCTCGTGAAAAAGGAATAAATTATTTAAGAGTTAAATAAACAAAAGGTTGTAATTGTAGATAAATAAGCCTTATTTTGAGATGGTAAAATTCATGCCATTTCTGTAAGAAAATCTTGTTGTTTCACTAGGTTCTAATAAATACCATTCTCCACAGGCTTGAATCATTTAGTGA
The DNA here is from genome assembly GCA_013397155.1 of Irena cyanogastra. Taxonomy (NCBI): domain Eukaryota; kingdom Metazoa; phylum Chordata; class Aves; order Passeriformes; family Irenidae; genus Irena; species Irena cyanogastra. Next base: position 149,037 of record VWZV01016803.1, read on the forward strand.
CTGTTTCCAAAAGCCTGGCTCCTATGAATGCTGCTTTTTCTGCTTCACTTAGAGAAACAAGGATTTGAAGGCTGGTGTGAGGCTGCAATGAGCGTGGGATTGAGGGCTAGGTTCCAGGTCTGAGTGTCACACAAGCAGATGGGATTATGGATGGTACAAGATGAGAATGTTTTCTGGTGCTTTTCTACTGTTGGACGTGCAGACGTGTTCTCTCTTGCATGTGTTTTTGAAACCTTGATGTGGTACTTAATTCCTTTGTGTTACTGATGTCTGGGGGAGGCATACTCTTCTTTCAGAAGAAAACCATGAAATAGAAGCAGAATCAGATGCAGTCTCTCTCCTGATCTAAATGAAAGCAGAAATTTCCTTCTTAGAAAAAAAAAATAATTTTCTAATGTAGGTACCCAGCTGGCTGTGTGCAGCCCTAAATGGGCAGTTTTCCACCCAGATCACTGGATTTGCATTGTCATTTTCCAAGTCTGTTCTTTGGAGATCTTTTTTTTCTGGAATGTGTGGATGTTGCCTGTTGTTGGGCTCGTTGCTTTCTAAACACATCCTTGTGAGGAGAAAGGCAAGTTCTTACCTTGTGCTGGTTGAGATCACGCTACAAGGCAACTGACTGAGGCAATTTGCAGCTCATGGAAAAAGCTACCAAGACCTTTTCCAAAAATTCCAGCTCTTTTTTTTGACAGAAATTGCCTGATCTTTTCTGGATTCAACTGTATGACTTACTGTCATCTGCAAATATGGGGAAACCCCTTTGTTTTTGTGGTGAAAAAGAGGTCCCAGAATTTCTGAGGCTGTTCTGTCTGTGGATGGTGACATCCTGTGTGCCCTTTCTCCAGGTGAAACATTCAGAAAACAGCCTGCAGAGTGGCTTCAGTTCGGTGAAGATTATGCCTCTGTGAGGGGTGTATTTGCTTGTCTAAGGAGATTATTATGTTACACAAAAAATACATTATGTATTGTGAAGATGGAGCAAATCAGACAAACGAGATGATACTGAAGAGGGAAAACAGCCTGTGCTATTTCTGCAAATTGCTCCCCCTCTTCCTCTCCATTGTCTTAAAGGACAAGCCAGGGCTCCCCAGAATTGCTGTTTAATTCATAGAAATCCTTTTGTCCTTAACCCTAATGCAGTGCCTTAATGCAGGCAGGTCCTGCAGAGCCAGCAAGCTTACGTGGGAGCACAAACACCTGAAATTTTTTTTTTCTCTGCCATCCCTCTGCATGAGGCTTGTCTGCTGTTCCTAATCCTGTTCTCTGGTGACAGCAGTGGCAGGCAGAGAGGCAGGGGTGAGGCTGGGGAGGGGGGAGGCAGAGTGGCAGGTGTTGCTCTGTCTCCATGGCATCACTGAGCTTTATCTCAGAGCTGTCAGACACTGTGCTTGCACCTTTCTTCACTGGGCCACAAAGTACACCTTGTGTGGGCTCTGCTTAGTCACTGCCCTCTTGCCAGGTTTTAGATGGCTTTAAATTTTTATTATTATGATTTTACATTATTTTTATTTTTATTATTTTAATTTTTAATTATTTTATTATATTAGTTTCATAATATATTATATTATATTTT
>VWZV01016803.1:150754-180855 GCA_013397155.1 Irena cyanogastra
ATATTATAGTATATTATAGTATATTATAGTATATTATAGTGTATTATAGTATATTATATTAGTTTTTTTTCTTTACTTTCAATCCCTTTCACTTTTAATGAACCCGCACAAGTGTTGGGAACGCAGGTGTAAATGAAAGCATCAGCTCAGCGTTTTACCTCCTTTAAGTTAAGTTAAGGAGCCAAAATCCATCCAAGCACATTGTTAGAAACCTTTGGCGCTGCCTTTTCAGTGCTGTGCCCCGTCCTGCTCAGTGTCACTTGGGGTGAGGTTTTTGGGGAGGAAAACAGCTTTTAGATCCCAGCTCCATCTCTGTCCCAGACACCTCACTGAGCACTTTTTATCAGTCTTTTCTGCTCATGCCCTAATGAACTGAGACAGAAAGACGCCTCCAAGAGTGATTCAATCGCCCTCAGATCTGATTGAACCTTTGGGTGAATTTCTCCTCTGTTGATTTTGGCTGGCACTCTATAAACAAAGTTGCTATGACACAGCAGTGTAACTCATGTGTGCATCTTTAATCTGAAACGCCAAAGTCACACATGTAGAAGTGGTTCTCTGAGTTATCAGATTTATTTAATAACCATGGATTCTTTTCAAGAACACACCTAAGTAAATGTTAGGGGGTCTTACTGCCTTCGTGCTGCGCCTAAACATGTATTTTATGGTTTTGAGCATTCCTCTTTGATCAAGAAGGCTAGATTTTTTTTCTTTATTTTTTCCCTTTTTTTTAACTATTAAATGTTGGTACTCCTCATGCTATCTTGTTTCCAGGTATTAGGCTGAAGAGTACAAAATGAGTGTGCCAAAGTTGCCAGCACCTTTTGCAAGGTCTGTGAATATTCTAGCACGTGTTACAAACTCCAGTTACAGCCACTGGGTGGTCTCCTTTGGGAATGCTCTTTCACATGGGTACAAATAAGGTGATTATGGTCTGGCATTTGAAGCTCCTTCCTCCAAAGATAATTGCATGTTTAATTTTCCTTATATTCTACATAATATGTAGAATAAATATTATGTATTTTACATATTCTTCCTTAAATGTCTTGTGGATCTGCGGTGCGTCAAGAAAAAGATTTCTAAAAAACTGTGAAAACTTTTGTTTTATAACCTGTATTTTCCTATCCTATACTTCAGCCAGTGTGGTCAGTTTAGGGGCTTTTTTGCCATATAGTTTTTCTTGCCAGTATATTTATTTATCACTTATTTGTTGCAAGGACAATCCATGGAAGTAGATGACTTTACAAGACGTTTTTGAGAGCCTCAGAAGTATGATGAAAGCTCACAACACCAGATTTTTTCCTCCCAGAAAATTTATTTGGCAGTGTCCCATCCCCCTGTGAAAAGGGGAGTCAGGGGGATTATTTTTTATAAAGTAATATAAATTACAGGGCTGCCTGCCTGTAGGGTACAGCCCCTATAGGAATCCTTCACCTCATGTATAATGTTGTATAAATAATCAGATTGGTCCCTCTCAGACAGGAAAGGTTATCTAATGATCTGATAATGCCCTGGAGACAAATCTGAAAAAGTAGGAGTGTGGTTGACACCTGCTTCCTCATTTTGTCAGATGTCTACAGCTTGGAGCTGTGACATACTTGGAATTAGTTAAATAATTTTAGCTTCTATTTTGGTGGCAACGAAAAATAAAACTATGGCAGGAAGACTCATGATAATAATGATGCCTGGAGAGGGGCTCACTCTTCTGCTGATTGTTTAAAAGATGTTTAAGCTGAGCTTTTCTCCAGGTAGGACACTCTGGGGGAGTTTCCCCTCCCAGCTGTTGCAGTAGCCCTGGAGATTTTGTAAATTCTGGCTGGAACCTCTGCCTGGTTTAGAAGCTGCAGATGAATGACACAAACACAAACAGTGTGTTTTCACGGATCTCTCATGAAAACAAGCCCAAAAAAAGCTTTTCATTAACCCTTGCAGGTGAGGAAAGCTGTGCAACAGGAGGGCTTCATCAGGAGGAAGAGAGGATATAGAGACATCAATGACATTGACATCAACATGAATGATCCTCTGTTTACCAAGCAGTGGTACCTGGTAAGTTCTGAGAGAAAATCACACTAATCATAACTAAACAATTGTCATTCAAGCCATTCTGTGCAGTTGCAGTGTTTTCCAACAGCTCTTTCCAAATGCAGGACTTGGGAATGGGTCCAAGGCTCTGTTGTGTTGGTTTTAATTCTGTACCCCTTTTATATTGGGAAGATCCAGCACATTTCAAGAGATAAATATCATTTCTGTCAATGGAAAGCTCCTTAGAAGGCTTGAAAGAGAACTGTATTGGTGTCCTGTGGGCATTGCTGGTGTGCTGATGTGAGCCCTAGAACTGCACGTGAATCATGTATCTGAGCTGTTGCCAGGTAAAATATTGTTATGGAATTATAGCAAAAAATTAAATTTATTTGCTAGCAAAAGTTAAAGCTTTTTCTTTTCTTCTGGAAATGTGAATGTAATTTCTTTTGTCAGAAAAAGAACAGCTGAAAACTGATGAATTTTGGCTTCAGCTAATGTCAAAGGAAATTCATATTTTGCTAAATTGTTTCAGTTTTTCTGTGTCATATTTTTACAGGGAGAAGTCTTTAGTCATAAAAGAAAATTCGTATTTTTACTTTGAAATGAAATGATTGTTTTTATTTTAAAAGTTGGTAAAATAATTCAGTTTTATTGTCGCAACATATTTATGATGAAGTACTCAGTAAATGCAGTACTGCCTTGTTAACTTAAGAAGGGTATTTTTGCTTAAGAGCAGTGTTTCTTCCTCTTAATCCATTTCTTATGTTTCCATCCAATATGGCTGCAGGTTTTTTGGTTATTTTTTTCCTGAGGCAAAAGTTTTCAAATGAATTGGAGGCACTTCAGCATGGATGAGATTTTATCCTTGATGAGTCAATAAACTGAAGTGAGGATTAATTCACTTATTTTCTGGTAGTTAATCACAATGTTGCAGTGATAAGAATAACAAAAATTTAGGAAGCTATACAGTAGATCCCTGCCTTTAAGAAAAAAGTATTTCCTGCTCATAAAATGTCCTCTGTAAAATCAGTTGTTCTAATTTTTTCCTGGATTGACCCACTGGCTGACATGTTAAGTAGAAAAGTCCATTTTTGGGGTCCAAAAGATTCAGTGTTTAACCAAATCCTATAAACCACAAAAAACTGAATTTTGCCAGTGTTTTTTTCAGGTTTTTTCTTTTTTTAATAGCTGCATTATTGCAGTAGATATGATTATGGACAGATGTGTACTCCAAAAACATATGGAATATATTTTCTGTACCAAAGATGCATGCAGAGACATAAAGGAAAAAACTGATGGCTATGGAAATATGTCAGTCAAGTAAAAAAAGCTATTTTTTTTTTTTCACTGGTGTATTAGATTAACACTGGTCAAGCAGATGGGACTCCTGGACTTGACCTTAATGTAGCTGAAGCATGGGAGCTGGGATACACAGGGAAGGGAGTAACCATAGGAATTATGGATGATGGTAAGTGAAGACTGAGTGCTAATTTAATACTTTTAAGCAGACTTTTTATCGTGTAATCAAAGTTAAAAAAAAAAATATTAAAAAGTAATAATTGATTGCTTGCAATGGTGAGACTACCAGCCTCCGTAAATGCTTTGAGATCTTCAGGAAAAATGTGATACAAAGATGGGGTTACTGAAGAATGGATGTCCAAGTATTAGAAATATTTCTAATATCCAATATTAGAAATATTAGAAATATTTCTTATTTCTATCCAAGCATAGAAATATTAGAAATATCTGAGTGATCTGATATCACTCAGCTATATCCCAGGGCACATTGTAATTGCCATTAAACCCAAGGAAAAACTCCCCTTGACTTCTGTGGGCACTGACTGGAGGATGAAATTGCTGTGCAAAAAAATATTTAGGAGAATGTTTTATGGATTACATTATATTCAAAGTCATCCTTGATAGCTGAAATAATGATAAACACTTTCATGCTGAATGATCTGCATATTAGATTATTGCTAGTTTCAGGCTAAGTTCAGGAAAGATGAAGATAAAAGGTACAGGTGAAGTTATAGCTCTTCTATTTATGAGTTCTTGCTGAAGTACAGGAATTCCATGCAGTCTCTCAACACTCTTCTTTGGAATAGATTTTGAGTATTTTCCTTTAATGAGGCTGAGTAATATTAAAAATAAATAAAATGTCTGTACCTACATATATTTTTGAGGGTCAGCTAGGATCTGCCCTCACTTATTTCTGTTCCTCACCTGCTTGCTCCTATGGCAAGGCTTTTCTGAAAGTGAGAAAGCAAACTCACACATCTGGGTGTTAGGAAGAAATTCTTTGCTGTGAGGGTGGTGAGATACCGTAACAGTTTGCCAAGGGAGGTTGGGTAAGGCCTTGAGCAGCCTGATTTGTGTACTGATGAAAGATCAATCTCATCTGAGAGATGATCTCTTGTGTCATGATTTCCCTGATCTCACAGGAGGACCTGGCTTTCAGATTAGCAAGGCATGACTGAGATGGGAACCCTGGCAAACTGAGCTTTGCCTCAATAAAACTAATGGTCCAGCAGATGCAGCTTCAGAGAAGGGAGAAATTTGCCTTAGAATTTGTTTCTGGTAACTCTAAAAAAGCCAGCCTGAATAACAGGGTTCTTCACAGAGATTTTTATTGTCCATTTACCATTTGGATCAGTAACAAGGGTCTCCTAAGGCAGATCTAATGCTAAGGACCCTACAGAATAAGAAGTAATCTTTCCATCAGAATAATGAAAACCTGGCATTCTCCTTGCAAATAAAATAGAGCATGTAAGGGGGAGGTGGTTGGAAAACAGAATAGAGAGGTGATGATGAAAATGTAGCAAGTAGCCATTTCTCTGTATATTTTAACTGGGTATATAATAGGTCATCTTACCCCAGCTGAGTGCAGATCTGCTGCCTTGTCCCACCATCTGCTAGGATTTGTACATTTGCCATGTGTAGAAAGATGCCATGCAATAGAATGAGCATGGTACACACCAGTGCTCTGTTAGAATCTTTAGCAGGCTGCCAAGATGTGGAGCCTGTGCACAGATATTAGCTAAAATGGTTTAATCCAATATTAAAAGTTCTCTTTCATGCATATAATCTGAAATGTTTGCCTTAGTGATCACCCCAAGTCTACTCTAGGTAATTTCTCTACTTAGTGTTTAAAAATACTCATTTTTCTATCCTGTACTGATCCGGTGCTTACCAATCTTGTTAGTTTTGGTATGCTTTGAGATGACAAAACTCATGCAAAGATAAATTGTGATTTAAACTAATCCTTATAAATAAATATGATCTAGTCTGCAAAACAGTAAACTTTGTCATTCAGCTCACTTTTTCAAATGGCATCTGGATTTTTACATAAATGATTGAAAAGTCCACATTCAAAAACTGGAATCTCACTTCAATCAGTTGCTTTATTCACCATAATTATTTCCCTCTGGTTGTAAAGGAATCTTGTTCTATGATCATCATAAAATGTTTTTTGAAACTCTTAACCTTTGGTTTTTTTTCTGTCATTGTCTTGTTGCAGGAATTGATTATCTGCATCCAGATCTTGCATCAAACTACGTAAGTTCATGCTGACCTTTTCTGTGAGATGTGGATTTTCTTATTACTCTAGTCCCTCTGCTACCAGATTTTAAACAGGGAGTAGAACAGCAGTACAGCTGGACTCCTGATCTTAGTGATCCTACATTTCCCACTGAAAGCAGCAGAAAAGTGGGACTGCCTGTGCAAGGAAGGGAAACGTGACAAGGCTCTTTGTGGAGGAATGACAGTCCTGTGTCACATTAAATAAGCTGCAGCTTGCAATATTGGGTTTTAGGCCAGAAATGAGTAATCTGAATTTGCTCTAAGTCCTGCTATTAAGGTGCAGAATGCCCCTATCACTTGGAGGGCCATGGAGCTGTGGGCTGTGGTATGTATTAGCCTTTGAAACCTCCAGGAACAGTTTAATTCCTTTTTAACAGGTGTTAAAAGCATGTGCAGGGCACATTGTGTGTTCCCAGCACATGCTGTGCAAATTGATTGTTCCTCAAATCTACCTCAGATTCAGACCTTTGGAGTAGAGGATTTTTGCATTTCTTAACTCTTTGTCTCCCTCCCATCCTCCATGGGCACTAGCACTCCTATCTTCAGGTCCCTTCCTGAGAGAAGCCCAGGCTGCTTCAGCTGAGCAATGTGGTTTAGTTTGCAATTGCAACTAAATGAAAAGAGGAACAAGGCGTGAGCTGGAGATGTTGGAAATAAATGTCAGCCCCTTGGACAGAACAGCTCCGAAATGAGGAGGGCAGTGATTTTGACACATGTGCAGTTTGGAACACAGGATGGAACACACAGGATGAAAACCTGTTTGTGCTGCAAGTAGCACACTTGGTAGATAAGAAGTGGATGTAGAAGGTGTGTGGAAGGCTTTGGAGAAGGAATTTGGGAAACAGCTGACCACAGAATGCAGATCAGCCAGTTTCACTCCTTATGAACTGGCTTAATAGCAGCTAATTAAACCCTGTGCCCTGACTGTAGAATTCCCTCCCAAGTGAAATAACTCAGTAGGATGTTCCCATAAATTGATAGCAATAAGGAAATTTGTAAAAGGCAGCCTTTTTCTTTTGCAGGAATTGTGCTCTGTGTATGTTCCAGCATGTGATGTAGGCAAAGCACATGCTCTATATTCACTTTTCAGCAGCAAGTGTGGACAAAGTATGTGGAAATATTCTGTTTCTAAAAGTCATGTCTCAAATAGACAAGCAAAAAGTCTGCACAATATACCTGATATAAGAGTTCTGTTGTTAACAGAGAATCTAGGATCATGCCCAGAAACCAAAACTAGATTCTGCTGTAATACAGTGTTTTCTCTTTTAATTCCAAAATATTTTCTATTTGATTGATAAATATTGGTCAGGTTTAGCAGAAATATATTGGTTTTAGAGTGGCAATAGTGAGTATTGTGGAAATTAATGGAAAATGACACAGAGAAGAACAATGCACAGACATGATGGTAGAAATCCTGAAATAATGGAGCTGGAGAGAAATCTGAGAGTTAAGAGATATTGGGATGAAAATTGGAAAGAAAAGCTGTCTGGACATGGGGTCATCAAACCTTTAATGGTTTGATGGAAGAATTGTGAGGAGACTGACTTTGAAATGGGGATCTGAAAAGATTTGTGCAGGAGTGACTTTGTCCAAGTGAGGAGAGGTTGTGTAGTGCAGCAGTGATCAGGCTGTGGAGGGAAAAGAGAAGATAAAAATGCAGAAGCAAATGGCTGGTTGGTAAAACAGCAGAGCAGCAGAAATCCCATCCAAAAGATCTTGAAGGAGATAAGACCTCCAGGCTCTAATACTGAAATTCAAAACTAGGGCTTAGCACACGAGGTCTGTGGTCCTAGGCTGTCACAGTGCTGTGTCTGAGAGGTGGTTGCTTGAGGACAAGCTTGGTTTTTTTCTCCTGCTGCTAAAATCTGCCATCATCCCCCTTGCCCAGCCACAGCAGAGTGAGTGCAGGGCTTGGTTCACCTCTGCCTTGCCTCTCTCTGCAAGGCTGCACTGACATCCTTGAGCCCCAGGAGCTCCTCCTTGAGCCCCAGGAGCTCCTGCTCTGGCAGCATCTGCTGTCTCTCAGAGGCCACAGGAGCCTTTTTCGCAGTAATTTGGGCATGGACTAAAGATGAGGACTTAAATTCTGCTGAAGAAAAGATTAGTTTAGATGTAATTGCAATTCTAAAAATGCAGTTAAAGGAGTCTCTTGAGTCGTTGAGTTGTTAACCTGCTTCAGGCTGGCACAGCAATTATAGTCATCTTTGTACACCACATTCTTGGTGTTTCGCTCTACCTGCATGTTGGGGCAGCTTTCTCTAAAGTTCTGTTGTTTATTTTTAGCAAATAAAAAGCCTCTCAATTGTATTAAAGCCTGCATACCCTGGCAGTGTCTGTTCATCTTGCTTGGAAAATTTGGGAGCGATTGGAAAGTCTCTCCAAGGTGGTGGGTTTGGCAGTTGTGCATTTTCAGGTGTAAAACCTTGGCCTTGGTTCCTCATTTTAATTTGGCTTTTATGGTTTTGACTTTCTGGTTTTCTTGCTTGAATAGTTTGATGGAGGTTAGCACTTAGATGAAATGCAGGGTCAGGGAAGAGAAAGATCTTTCTAAAGGAGAAAACTTTGTATTTTCTCTTAAGAACTTTGACCTATCATATGGAGTGCACTTCCATCCATATTTTTATTTGTAGTTTTGTAAGGTTTATTGCTTGAACCATCCATTTTTGGTTTTAATGCTCTTTGTACACATGGAAAGCCATGTGCCTGCTCACAGTGTGGGTGGACTGCTCTCCCAGCATTGCCTCCCAGCCTGCTGCAGTATAGCTCCTTGCTTTTCTTTTTCTGGGATCAGGGAGTTATGGCAAAGCTGGAATTTTCCATTCTACACTGTGAATGCAGAGAGACTCATTGTCAAATGATCTATATTTTCTTCCAAGCCTTGGAAACCCTGCAGGGAACCTTGGAAACCTTCAGGAAATTATTTTTTTTTCACCACAAAGAGAGCCCTTCATTAGGAACTGATAATTAAAAAGCTGGGGCCTAATCTACACCATGGCTTGCTTTCAAATCATAATGTACATATAAACCCAGCAATTTTCAGGGATGACTTCTCCAAGATACAGCATCTGAGTGAGAAAGAAATGTCAAGTTACAGGGGCTGCATCTGAGGTATGTCTAAATAAAAAGGGAAAAAAGCAGCTGTTGGGCATGGACATAGCAAACTATTTTAAAGAAAAAACTAAGCAAAGTGAGATTTGTTGTGCCACAAACAGAAACATAAGCTGAGCTCTCTCTGATACCAGTTTTTTATTGTGGTATTTTGTCCTTGGTCACTGTCTGCTGGTGAAGGTCAGTGTAGCAGCACTGTCCCACTTGGAGCATGGGGAGCTGATCATCTCCTGTCAGTGATTTGTCCCTAATTAGCAGTAGTTAGAAAAATCAGGATCCCACCAAGACAAGGAGTCAAAAAAATGCTGATTTCAGTGTCTGAATCTGCCTGAAACTAAAAGCTTGTTTCAAAAACCTGGGGAAAGAGAGAGAGAACAAGACAAACACTGTAGGAAACTCAGAGGTGACTGTGTGAGCAGGTACCACTTTCAAAAAGTGTTGATACACTAGATTGAGAATCAAGCAGCAATTCTTAGCAATAGACAGCAATTTAAAAGATTTGGAACTCTGTAGAATTGCACAGATGTAGCATGTGCAAACAAGCATCAGCCTAAGCAAACCTCCTCTCTTTTCTTCTCTGTGCTGCCTTTGGTGGTGCAGCCTTTTCTCCCAAGGTCCTGGCCAGCTGTCACTGCAGCTGTACACAGGACAGGCCTTGTGTAAGGAATGAGGGAAGACTCTTTGGATTTGCCTCAGGGTTAGTCAAAATTTTCTGTCATCTACCATTTCTCATTCTCTATAATTTCTCATTTTCTGTCACCTGCCTTTTCTCATTCAGATGTGAGCAGCAGATGGCCTTACCTATCTTCTCTTTCCACTTCGTCAGCATCTCCAAGCACAAAGCAGTTTCTCTCTCATCACTTTGGATAATTTGTCTCCAGCCAGTGCCAAAAAGGCTCCCCCTGCCTTGCTGGGAGTGGGAGCATATTTTTGGAATAATTATCTTATCACATAAGCAGTGAAGCAGGGAAATGTTCCGCTTCTGTTCTGAGCTGTGTTTGCCATTGTTTGCTAGAGGAACAAAAACACCATTGAATAATCTTTAGAGCCACAAAAGAAATAAGAAATAGTGCAGGCAATAAATGTCACACTGCAATATGTGCAGCAAAGCATAGCAACAGCAGGAAGGATCTTCTTGCTTTCAGAAAGTCTGTTTTTCCTTCATTACCATGAATCTCTGAGTATGATTTGGCCTCCCTGCACACCACAAAAAGGGATCAGCAAACTGTTCTGGCAGCCCTGAGCCTGATCACAATGATTTACAGTATCAGTATGAGACCATCAGTATCTCCACTAAAAATCTCTGGGGTCTAGTTGTGGGATTTTGTAGGACTGGCAAAGCTCCACTGACATTTATTGAGCCACACTGCTTTGGCCTTGGTGACCCACCCCAAAATCCCAGCTGGCTTTTTTCCTGAGTCCAATAGAGTCCACAGATACCTGGTGGGGAGAAAAATGTTCTCCCTCCTAAGAGCAAAATTTGCTGGAAACACTCTGAAGACACTGAAGAGCTCCCAGTGCCTCTGCCCTTGGTATGAACCCAGGGAATCCTCAGGGATTGGAAACACAAGCCACAGGAGAGTCAGGATCCTGCTGGCCCAGTGTCAGGGAATGATTTCAGGCAGCTTTATGAGGTCTGATTCCCTTGGCATGATTTTCAAAAGACCCTGAGACAGTCACACTGCATTCCCTGCTGCATTTCAGAGGGTCATGCAGCACATGCACCAGACACTTCATTTCAATAAACCTTTGCTTCTGATACATTAAAGGGATTTTATGGGAAAACTCTGTGTGCTGACCATCATTCTAGCATCTATTTTTAATTTTAATGTTAAAAAAGCATTTATTATCCAGAAATAAAGAACAGAATTAACTTGTTTCAGCACATCACTAATTAGATTTGGGCTTGGTTGGTTTCTTTTGGGTTTTTTGATGTTGCTTTAGAGTTGGGTTCTTGCTAATAGGTTTTCTAAAACAAACACCAGCATAAAACCTAAAAATTACCAACCAAACCGTGGGATAAATTCACAACACATCCTTCTGCTAGCACTGAAAATTCAGTCAGAACACTGATGGATGAAGGCTGTTGATGAAATTCCTGCCACAATCTGCTTGAAGAAATTGCTGAGGCAGTATCTAGCCTCTCTTTTGCCAGGATGGAAGGATGGACCAAGTGTTGAAATGCAAGGCTGACTGATGCCTTAGCAGTCAAAACTGGCAGCCTTCTGTTGGGCTGTTCATGCTGCTTCTGGCAGCTCAGGGCATGATTATAGCATTTAGAATATGATTACTCAGGATATGCATGACAATACAGTTTCACTGGAAAAAAATTAGAAGTTACTGGGAAAAGAATGAAATCTCTTTCAGACGTGGCTGTTTTTTCTGCTCTTCAGTGCAGGATCAGCTTCTGGGCTCATTTCTATGTTCTGTGCAATCTGTTTTGTTTTTTTTTATTTTCTCAGAACACAATAAAGGCTAAAAAAGAGATGATGCCTTCTCTGATCACATCAGCCAGGCATGTAAGGTTCTCAGTGTACCTGGAGGGGGTTCCTGAATTAATCACACACAGAAAATGCTTCCAATCTTGGCAAACATCATGGGCTCCTACAAACAGTCCTTCCCTGCTCCCACCAGTGGCTGCTGTTGAAGGAACATGTCACTGGTGTATCACTCAATATCACCTCAATATCACTCCTGTATTGAAGTCTGAATAAAATGCCTGCACAGTTCTTCTGCTCTGACCATGAGCACTGCCAGTGGGAGAGAGAAGGTGAAGGAGATGTCAGAGCCTTCCTGTTTAATGAAAGGTAAAAATGTTCTGTAATCGTCATCTCCAGCTTTCAACTCAGTCAAAAAGATGGGACAGCAGGAAGAGTTTAAAATTCTCCTCTGGATTATTTCAGAGGGCACATAAAGAGGATTTTTCTGCAGAGGAGGCTGTGACTTGTGAGGGAGGTGGGACTGCCTTAAGGACAGATGATTTGTGTCACAGAGCTGTGTTTACAGCTGGAAACTGGATTGCTCCCACTGCAGGTTGTTGTGGGAATGGCTTTGCTGGAGCCCATTCTGAGAGGTCTGGACCCTGAGCTTGGCAGGACCTGGGGCTTGGTGCTCAGTGCCATCCCTGCAGCTGGAGCTGGCAGCACTCCCCTGGTGCTGGCCTCTGCAGAGGGATGCACTGATTTATACTGGCCATAAAATAGCCTCAAAACTCTGCTCCTTTGCAATCAAAAGGTACTCACATATTGCACTTGCAATATTATTTTCAGATTTTTTTTCAGATATTATTTCAGATATTATTTTCAGATCAATGTATGCTGCAGAAAGTTCCCAGCTTTATTCTGGATTAGAACCACCTGAGAGGGGCAATTTTCAAGTTAAATGCATGCCTGCTGTGCAAGCAATGTGAGATGGTGCCAGAGATACTTCCTTTGCAAGCTAACAGCCACTCATTGTCTGCAGCATTTATTTTTCTCTATAATCAATGCACTTAATCAGTTGCACACTGAGAAAGTGCAAGGTGGCTAATTGCTTTAATCATAAAGCACTAGTATTAATTTTCACTTAAGGCATCATCTGTGGAAAGTAAATTAAGATTGTTGAAATGAGAAATGCACAAGGACTAGAGAGCAGATGATTTTTCTGCATCAGTTCTGGCTGGGGCTTTTGGAGTTGGCTCGTGCCTCTCTCTAGGGTTTCTCCAAGTAAGCCTTTTTATAAAATTAAAGTGTCCATGGGAAAATGAAAGTGAAATATTTTTATATTTTGGATCAGCCCAACCTAATTTTAAATATTTGACAGCCAGAATTGTGCTGAATTAAAACAGCAGCAGCAAAATCCAGTTCTGGTGCATGGGGAACTTGGGAGGAGAGGGTCAGACACATGGAGGGTCCCCTGGAGGCAGTGAACACCACAGAATTTCAAAATCAAGTTCAAAAAAATTGAAAAAAGGGCTTTCCTTTCCCCAAAATGAAAGTAATACAATTTGTATTGAAAATGGCCCAAGCAATTTTTTAAGATTTTTTCATTTGAAGGCCTTTGTTTTCTGTTTCTCAAAGAATAGTTCTTTAGCTGCTGATTTTAAGACTCTAACCAGTGTGGAAATCCCTGAATATCCACCAACATTTAGATGCAGCTTAATTAAAATTCATGCTGTAGTTATTTTTGGTTCCCAAGTTATCACCAGGGAAGTCTGAATTAGATGGTGCATGTGGAGAGCACTGTTCCCTCACAAAGCTTCATCAAAATTTGATGGGGTTTAGGGTGGTGGTTTTGGCAAGGAAAGTCACAAAGCCACTCTTAACTACTGGGCTTCCAGCTGGTTTTAAAAGGAGAGCTTTGGCCAAGCCCTCTGGATAAGCCAGTCTTGCAAACCAAAAGAGTGTAGGAGACCTGGAATTCACAAGTAGTGCCCTTTCTTTTGTGAAATCAGAATGGCCTAAATGCAGTAAATAAAGCTACAGATGTTCTCCAACACTTTAAACACCTCTCCTTCACTGTACCTGTAAATTAATTTGGTTAATTTGAAATTAATTCAGTCTTTTCCATCCTGGCACTTCATCTTGGCATGGTTGTTTGCTTTGCACTGTTTGATTTTGTTTGTATGCATTTATGTTCTCCACATTAATATTTTACTTCTTGGCAGCTATGTAGGTAGTTAAGATATTTTTAGACACCTGCCTTATTTCAGTTTGCTTTAAGTATAAAGTTCATTTTTTCTGTTTCATTCCTAGTAGAAGCAATTTGCATAATGAAGATCTCTTACCAGGGCACAGAATAGCAGTGCACAATGTCTAATGAAATGCTGGCCACACTGAAGTCAGTGGTAGTTTTTGTGTTAAAATCAGCAATGTGCTGTCCTTACTTGTAAGCACTGATGTAGATTGGGAATTGTTGGAAATGTTTTTCAGGCAAATCATGTTCTGACTTTTGTTAAATCTCTTTAAATATGTTCAAAGGTGAGGATGAAGACTGTGCTGTGTTCAAGGACTTCATAATTTCAATGCTAGCACATGTTTTTTAGAATTCCTTCTTGTGAGGAACTAAATTACTTTAATTCAGTGGCACTTAACTCATTTGCAGACTTAGTCAGCCGTGACACCATGTCTGACAGATGTAGCTGTGAATGTTTCTGTCAGTCATCTATTGATGTCTAGGACACTGCTTAAATTCTAACATCCAGTAAATTACTGTGAATACGTTAGCTATGATCAAATAACTAATTTTTAACAGAAGAACCTGGAATGATCGTGTACTATTTAAAATCTTAAATACTTGAAAAATTTAGTGTGTGCGGATTTACATGAGCACATTCTGAAGGTTCCACCTTTTCTCTCTGTAAGTTTGGATGTAGGTGATTCCACGTGGAATAAGCAATGCAAACTTTAATTAATGCCAAAACATCTCAACTGGTGCATTAAAATCCCTGAGAGCCCAGCATGTTTTGACAGGTATTAGTCACATTATAATTCTCCCCTGGGATGCTAATGAGGTCAGCTTAAAACTGGAATAACACACAATAGGTCTTCAAGACCTATTGTGGATTGCAAATCAAGCTGTGTTTGCTTTTTGTGACAGAAGAAATGTAGGTAATAGTTTGCATTATGTTTTTTTGAGTCTCTTCTCTGAAATTTTCCCCTCCTTTTGCTTCATTTACAATGTCACTGTTACGTGTACATTTGTCTTCCACATTCATGCAGTTGAGGTGAAACACCAGCTGTGTGCTTGTTAACAGTTCTCTTCTCCTGTCAGCTGAGCAGCCTTTCACGAGAAGGAAAATACCCAGCCAGTTCTCTGTCTTGTCTGCTTTCACCTCCAGTTCCTGTGCATCCCCAGAGCAGCTTTCCCTGTCCATAACCCACATGGAGCAGGTCTCTCTGCTGTAGGTCACCCCCCAAGCCACTTTGATTTCCATTTTTGCAGAGCTGCAGTTTGGCTGTTCTGTAACAATACAGGAGTTGTCACCTTTAACAACCTGCCACGTTTGTTTTCTGAGTGCCACTGCAACCACAAGTGCAGTATTCCAGTATTCCTGCCCTTTGCTGTGAGCATTGCTGGAAATCATCAGTGATAAAAACAGGGCCAAGGAGATCTTCTCCTTTTTAGAAAGCCTTTATTAGGATCAGCTATGCGAGGGGAACTCGAGGGGTTGTGCTCACCACTGCTGCTCCCACTGGGCACCACAGAGGAGGAGGTGCAAGTCAAATCCACTGCCCACACTGCAGAGTTGGGATTCCTTCCTCACAGGAATTTCCACGAAATCAACTCAACTCATGAAATCCAGGCAGGGGTCTTCCTTCTCCAGTGCTTTGAAGTTGTGGTGAGGAGGTGGGGAGTCCTCAGCAGGCAGCTTGACACTCTGCTGGCTTGGTGGTGTCCTTTGTGGCCCTGGATTCAGTGCTGGCTCATTGCTTTAGGGGCTTTTTGGTGTGAACTGAACTTCCTCTGCACGCTGGGCATCATGGGGAATTCCCTGATTACCATAGTGGGTGGGGTCCTCAGTTTGACAGGCAGGAGGGGAGCAGCAGAGGCATTACCAGGTGGAAGTTAGGGGGAACTAGGGATACAGGGGATTGGGGAACATGAAACTAGGAACCAGGAGGTACAGATTCAAGAACTACTCAGAACAAGAAAATACAGACATCATAAGGTAAGTAACACCATCTTAACAATATAACACACTTAAACATACAGTTTTGGATCAGTCTTTAGGTTTATTCATCTCAGTCAGTTCAGTTTTTATGGACTCTGCAGTGTGGGGGCTGCAGCAGGGAAAGTTTGCTCTCCCAGCATCAGTGACCACTCCTTGCCAGACCATCTCCTGCTAAATGGACTCGAAGGACTGCTGAGCTTGCATTGCAGCCTCTGAGCTATAGCTTTTCTTATAATGATGGAAAAAAATCCTCCCTAATCCCCCATGTGCTGCTTGATGTTGGGTGTGGTCTGGATCTCACTGTGTGTGATGAGAAGAGCCCGTGGCAGGTTTTGCTGGATGCTGTTCTCACTGGCAGGAGCAAGGTGGTTTAGCTCCCCTTCCCTTCCTGCTTACCCCTCCAAGAGGCTCTGAGTGCCATCAAAACATTGCAAACACAACCTTTACTGCAGCCCAGGGCCCAACAAGCTCATATTTGATGCAGTGACAGGTTGTCAGCTGTTCTTTACAGGGACATGACTGAGAATAATGGGCTTGGACTTCATTTCTCTGCTGCCAGATTTCTACCTCTATTAGTCTCTCAACCTCAGCAGGTCAAACTAATGCATAATCAAAGTATTCTGAAGGGGAAAACTATCCATTGGAAGGGGAATGTGGGCCAGGTTTTTAATAAAATGGAATGCTAAGGCTAGATGAAAAGTGTGTTCAGAGTTTTTTTTTGGTAGAAGTCATTGCACAATTTGTATTTCCTATTATAATAAAATAATCCAAGGACTCTTATCTCTCTAAAAACTCTACATGCCCTTTCTTTCCCTTTTCATTTCCCCCTGAATTAAAGAAACCAAGGAGTTCACTCCATAATCCAAGGCTTTAAATCCATTATTTGCCCTGAAAATCTTTAACAGCAACTAGTTGCTTAATTTATTGTTATTTTTCTAATTTTATTGCCTTAGATTTATGATTCCTTATGAACATACCTTTTGATGTGCTGTAGGTACAGCTTAAAGGTTCTTGTGCACCCCCTCTGAAAATTAAGGCATGTTTGGCTGAGCAGAAATAAATTTCAGTTCTGCAGGTTAATTTGCTTTTGCCTTCAGAGCTCTGGCTCTGAGCAATTAACAACTGGTGATGTGCTTCAGGTTTGCTCCCCATCAGCCTGAAAATTGTGGAGCAGGCTAAGAATGCCAAGAGGTGAATCATGAAGCAGTGTCTTTGTTATAAGCAGAAGTTTGTTTGGCTGCTTCTTTTTAGTAAAGTCTCATGCCTGCCTCGATTCCTTCCTCTTTTTTTCATGTGTCAGGTAAAGATGCCAGGGAAGGTGATGGAGGGTATTTCAATAAGCTGGTTTATTTTTAAAAAATGATTGTAAAAAAGAATTCTCTACCTCTTAAAAATTCTGCCCAACCTAACATTTTCTCTGAGTCTTTGTGATTCCCGGTTTTTTGGTCCTGTTTAACTGCACACCTCAGAGCTAAGCATTAGCAAACAGCTACAGGGTTAGATGGCATTTAGCTGGGTGTGTTTGGACTTTCATTTTGTTCACAACCTTGGCACCTAAGAATTAATTTCTGATTTCTTTCTGGTTCTTTGGAGCTGGGAAATATCTGTGCTTAGATCTGCCTGGGTGGTACACAGCCCTGCTGTGCTGCCCATGTGCTTCAGCCTGTGTGAAATAAAAAATGTGTTTACTGCTCCCCCTTTTTTTTAAGATGCTCACATGCTGGAGAGCACCAGCCAGCAGTGTAACTAATGCTGGTTTGCTCATTTTGTCTGCAGGGGAAATAGGAAGGCCATTACTGTGGTAAAAAGTAAAATAAGTGATTGTGTGACATTGTAGTGCCAAGTGATGTGTAGAGAGGATCATCAGTTACTTGACAAAGAAATCTGTTTAATATAGAAAAAGAATACAGTGTGATATGACCTCAGCAGAGCTGTTTCTCTCCATAACTGTAGCTTTAAAAATAAGGCTACCTTAATGAAGATAAATGCAGATGCTAAAGTGAGACTTCATGGTTTTTTTTAACTGCCTTTTTGTTTGTTTGCTGTTAAACCTAAGAAGTGAAAAACATTCAAAATAAATTGTTAGATAAGAAGTGGGGGACAGCCCACCTGTCTCCCTATAAACTCTGAAGCTGGATTATTAGAATTTTTACTTCCTGTAAGCTCGAGTATTGTAAATTAAGCAGTAGCTGTTCACTGTTTTAAATTAAGCAGTACCAACTTGTTTGCAGCCAGTGTATCTCCTTTTGGCTGTAATTCCACTAGTTTTTCCTTTGACCTAATCCCAGATGCTTGGTGATTTTTGAGGTAATTGAAGGCTTTTTTTCAGTAATAAGTACAAAATGAAATCACTGTTGTGGTGAGCTCTTTACGTGCTCATTCTGTGGCTGAGTAGAGCCTGTGCCGAATACCTGGAACTGGAATGCCAGGAGGGCTTACAGACACCTCAGGTGCTATTCTGCACCCAGGACACAGCTCCATCAGTTTCAAATGATGCTCTGATTCATTATTCTGTGCCTGTTTGGAAAAGAAGAACAGCAGAGAAGTGTGCTGCTGTCTTATTTATTATTCAAGATCTAGCTGGTGTTGTCTGGCTCAGTATTTTTACTTTTGTGATGTGCCCATAAGAACTGGGTAAAAGGCTGCAGTTTCTGGAGAGACATGGCAGGTTTCACCAGCTGTGAATTTAAGGATAATATTGCTCTTTAAGGTTAATATTTTTGAACAAAACCCTTTACTTTGTTAATATATTCTTGGTGTTTACATGGTTTTCAAACCAGCTCTGAATTTGCTGGATAGAAATCTAGGACATGTACATTAGTTCATGTAGAGGCAGAGGAATTTTAAAAGTTACAGTTTTTGTTTTTTTTTTTTTTTCATTTCCATTTTAAAGCTCCCAGAAAGCAAACCAAAATAAAAGTGTGCTTCCCATGGCAGAGAGGAGAGGGCTTATTGTACAGTGGCTGACTTAGCAGCAGTGCCTCTGTTTTTTGTTAATGACTTTTCAGCCTTCCAGCACCTCTCCTAGGTTAAACATCTTGCCTCCTTTTTCACCTTCTGGTGGGCATATTCCATTTATTTAAGCTTGTGTGCACAAAACTGAATTTCATTGTGCCACCACGTGATGTTCAGAGTTATTTTAGTACAGCTCCCCTGAGATGTTTTATGTTGTGATTTGAGTTCGTGGCTTTGCTTGCTCTTTGGATCAGTAAAGAAATCAAACAAAAAAAAGGTATTTTTCTGCCAATTCTGTCATTCTAGCAATGACATTAAAGTCATTCTATCAATGACTTTAATGTCATTGATAGAATCAGCCTGTGACCAGTGGGATGTGTCTGTAATTGTCTCCTGCACCAGCATTGAGCACAGGCATATTTCTTGACTTACAGAGAAAAAGGGAAGTATATGTGAATTATGCTGCAGAAGCTTGTGAACTCAGACAAAAAATTATGGGCTTACTGCATTACTCAAGGTACAGAATTTTATTACAGTGCTGAACAACACACAGGACAACTGATTTATTGTTAGTGTCATATTTTGCATGATGAATTTTTTTCCACAGATGATTTTGCTGCATGTGTTTTAAAAGGCACAAGGCAATTCTTTGGCAAATTCTAGTCTAAGCTTATTTTTAAGGAAAGCAGAATTTTATACAGAGGCAAAAGTCATCTATTTGTGTCATGGTATACAAGGCATTATTTAAGAATGATTGAAAGGGTCTCATCCTGGGATCTGATACTCTTCTGTTAATATTTTATTTGGTGTAGAGGCTAGAAAACAAAAGTAGAGATATTCCTTAAAAAGCAATACTGTTCCTCTCTGTAGCAGCATTTTTATTATTTAATTGATGTTATTATATTTATGTAATTGTGTATAGCTAGTGACTGATAAACATCAAATCACTCTGCAGCAATGAGCTGGTTTTGATTGAGGGGCTGGATTCACCTCCTTGTAACACCCAGTGCCAATGCCTAAGGCCAGGTCTAAGGCCAGACCAGTGTCCAAGGCTGGAGGCTCAAGTTCTCCCTGAGGTTAAAAACCAGGCAGCTACCTTAGATATTGAAAAATCAAGCGTTAAACACTTCAGGTCTAAGAGAAGGAAGTGCCAGTGGACTGGTTTGCAAGAAAACTGGGCACGGAGTGACCTGAGTGGAAAAGCAAAGAGTTCCCATTTCAGTCTGCTGTTGTGGATCCTCATCTGCACTGGCTTGGATTGCAACCCCACAGGTTCCTGTGCTGATTAATTCTCCATGCTAGCAATAAACTCCCTCTTGCTGCCTGCTGGGGACTCCAGCCTATGGAGGACAATGGCAAAACACAGATTTCAATATTCACTTGGCAAAACACAAAATGAAATATTTAAGCTATCTACTGAAGCAGTTTCCTTTGTGGTGCAATTCTGAAATTGATTTAATTTCTGACTTTAGCTTAAAAAAAAAAACCTAAAAGCTGAGGCTTAGGTATTTGTGGATTTGATTTTTAAACTAGGAACTTGAAGCAGTCCATTTGTACTTGTCTGTGCTGTTTCATGACCCATTTCACTGCTTCCACAGTGTGGGTGAAATACTCCTCCCCAATGCTGAAACTCACTGTCTTTTCTCAAAGACCCTAATGAAGATAAATGGCTCAGCTAGCAGTTGTTTTCTTTCCAGGACTTCTCCTTCATTTTGCCCTTTGTGGATGGTTCCCACTCCATCAGTTATTTCTTCCTTTGAGTGATTTGATCCAAAATGAAGCAAATGATAGCTGCAGGATGTGGCTGCACTTGGTTTATCTTTCCATGAGCTGCTTTACCTGCAGCTTGCTGTAGGGTGTCTGAGTCATCCAGGCTGGAATCCCCTGGTCTGTCACTGCTGTGAACACAAGTGATACATCAGCACAGCCAGAATTCACCCTTAATTTTTGCACAAGGGAATTCTAGAGTCAAGAGCTGTTGATAGCAAGTACAAGGTGCTTGCATATTTGATGATGTCCTGAAAAATCAGCATCACCAGACCCCCTTTGAGCTTAGGGTATGTAAGTGAGACTGCATTTCATCCAGGTGGGAGAATAAAACACAGTTGTCACGTGACTGAGTTTAAATTTTCATTTGTACTGTATTTTTAGAGTGGAAGCAGAAGTTCTGAGTGAATATGAAGCTGGCAGTATGTCTATGTGGTATCTGCATGATACTGAATTTTGTAACTCATTAAGTGTTCTGTGGAAAAGCACTTCTTGTTTTCTGCTGCTTTTAAGTCTCGCCCTTGGTAATTTCAGTTTCTTGAATTATGAGAAGCAGGAAAAAATAACCCCTTGTCCACCTTCTCTGCACTACTCATGAATTACAGACAACTGTCAAATTCCCCTTTTTTCTCTGGCTGAAAAGTGATGTTCTGTTTACTCTTAGCTCATGCAAACCTGTGCCATTCAAAGTGCTGTGAAAGCAGCTGTGGTAATTAAAAGAAGCAAATTAATCACCTGAGAATTTGTGGCTACAGCTCACATGATTGAAAGGCATCTTCAGGCTGAAAATCAGATATGGAGAGATCTGTAGGGATCTCAAAAAGGGATTCAAAAAGAGCTGGAGGACAGCATCAAGCCTTTGAGAGCCACTCTGAAAATCTCTGCTCCATTCAAATGCTGCAAAACATTTACTGTCTGTGCTGAATATAAGCAGCCAGGCTTTGAAATGGCCACCCAAAAAACCCCACTGTACAATAACTGGAAAGATATCTAGTTTTGTCCTCCAAGTATCAAGGGCAATGTTGTCCTCATTTCATTCTGGAACAAGTTTTTTGGGGGTTTAAGGGTTTGAATCCAAAACCCAAGGACTTGGGTGCTACCAGTGGACTGTCTATTCCTGTACCCTAGGAACTGAGAATCAGATGAAAAGGAATGTTTTTAGGAGCAAAGCTATTCATGCACAAGACTCAAATTATCTCCAGTAGCATGCTCAGCCAAATCTTAAAAGGAATACAAGTACACATCAATTAAGAATTAACATAATTCTGTTCCTTGAGTGTGATGATTATTAAAACGTAGACTCAATGAACATACACTTGAGAGGAAACTGCTAAATATTTTTAAAAGCCTAATTTTCAGTCACTCTTTATTTTTTTAATTAAGAGAGAAAAGGGAAGATAGCACTTGACTTCCTGAAACTTTGTTTGCTTCAAATCAAAAAGTTGCTGAGTGTCTTTAACTGCTGATAGGAGTGAATGAGATTTCTATGGAAAGCAGAGACATGGGATGACATTTTGAAAAGTGCCTGAGAGCCACATTTGTGAAGCTGTTCAGACAACTAAAAGAATGGGAAAATATGCAAAGAAATGTTCAGGCATATATGCCGGCCATTAATGCAATTTTCAGAGCTGAATTTTGAGAAATTTACACTCTTAGGCATTGAAATGCTTTTAGAAATCTGACTTTTGTAGCACCACAAATGAGGTTTTCCAAAATGCTTCTTTTGTGGAAGACCCATGTGTCTTGTCACTTCCACCACTGTCTGGAATTTAACCTTTAGGATTTAACCTTTGCTTTGCCACACCAAGTAGTTTAATAGCTGAACACTCTTGGAAGTGTTGAAGAGCAGTCTGCAGAAGGCTTGGCATGCCAGAAAGCTCCCCAGGCTTGCTGGAAAATGGAATTGGCACAGCACAACAGGGACTGGTTTCTGCCCAGACACCTCTCACAGAAAGAAGAGGGCAACACTTTCTATTGATTCTCAGCTTCTCATGCAATTTGTGCTTCAAATTGAAAACAATTTTGTCCCTTCAGGTCTGCTCTCCAGCTGACTTTCTGTGCTGCTTGTGTTTTGCAGAATGCCAAAGCCAGCTACGACTTCAGCAGCAATGATCCCTACCCCTACCCCCGCTACACAGATGACTGGTTCAACAGGTAAATGGATTTTTGGGCAGCCTGCACTTCACTTTGGTCTGTGTAAGAAGTTCTGCATCTCTGTGAAATGTCTGTTTGCTGCTAAATTCAATCACCACAGAACAGACACTGCAGTCTCACTGCTGCTTGAAAAGTAGAGGTAACTTACAAAATCATTTTTTTTAGGTTTATAGTTTATAAATGAAGTTGCTGCTCCAGAAAAGTAGATTTCTAGGTTGTTGGGATAAGCGATGGCTACATACCTTTTTGTTGAAAACTTTTTAAAGATTTCAGGGCTCAGACTGAGTGTTTATCAAAAAAATATTTCAGGTCTATTTGATGTGGTTTTCACCTCCAACTTAGGATGGTCTCCCAGTTTTGGGTGGGGGTTTTTGTTTTTTATTTCTAAAGAAATCAATTGTAGTTCTGTCAGAGTGGCACAACAAAGCAGCAGCTGTGCTTCCACCTCAGACAATGGATTAAACAGAGTTAGGAGCTGTGATGTCCTTCTTTGTAGTCCTGCAATTTTTCAGCCAAAGCAAGATCCCAATGAGATTTCTGCTTCATTTTAGGAAAGGACATCTGGCACTTTTAAAGTAGTATGAATCCAGTTAGTGAATGGAAAGTCAGAGAAAGACTAGGGCTCTAATTTGTCAAGTTCTGCTGACTTTATTGCTTTATTTATGCAAAGGATTTTTTTAGGAGACAAATTCCACTTAGCTCTGGAGGGGAAGAAAATTAAATTTGGCTTTAGTGTGTAATGGTAGCTTTTGCTGTTTTCAGTGTGTTCTGTAATTAAGTATGTTCTGCCAAGTGCCACCAACACTGACTCTGCTGCTATCAGGTATTTTGTACTGGGGCCCAGTTTGCCATCCTCACCTGTTCTGCAAGGTGAACTCTCCCTGGAGGGAAAGTTGCATCCCAAAGTCTCTTTGAATGGACCTCAGGCCTTCCAGATGTGGCAGGGGTTATTGTCTCTGGCCCCAGGTGCCCCTGGCTAACTTGAAGCACCTCAGTGAAGAATTGAGGGTGAGCAGCACTGTTGTCTGTGGCCCAGTCTCTAATATCTGGGAACAGCATGGTTCAGGTTGTCAGAGGGCTGCAGCACTTCCTTCTCCTTCTTGGGGGAATGGGGAGTTCAGGTCAGCAACAGGAGGAGGAAAACGAGAAAATTGCTCTGCAGATTTCCTTTACTGTTCTTTCTTTTCAGAAAAAAAATTAAAATGGATACTTAGGAAGCATAACATTGTTTGTCAGTGAACCTCAGTCATAATGGGATTCTCCATCCCTGGAAGTGTTCAGGGCCAGGCTGGATGGGGCCCTGAGCAGCTTTATCTCGTGGGTGGCTGTCACTATAACCGTAAGAAAATGACACAGACTCCAAGGCTGGGTTTTCAGGAAAAATCTACTTTATTACAAATTCTTCTCCTTTTATACCCTACTCCAATCCAGCTGGATTGGATTGGTCAGCTAATCAACACATTCTACCTGGTTGGCTGGGCAGCTCAACACCCCTCAGTAAACTATCTTAGAAAGAGAAGAAAAAAAACTGAAAGAAGGAAAAACAGCACATGCAGATTGTTATAATAACAAGTTATCATTATTTTGGCTAGGACTGCTTAGAGTCTCTAGCTGACCCTGGGAAAACTTAGTTTTCTCACTCTCTGACTAAGGTTGTGGAAACCACAGGTGGCCATGGCAGGGAGATTGGAGCTGGATGATCTTTAAGGTCCCTTCCAACCCAAGCCACTCCATGATACTCTGAACCTGGGGATTTCTTTGGCAAGACAGGGAATTTTCTGTCTTGCAAGGTAAATCACAGGAGCAACACGTTCAGTGGAGCATCCCTGTCCTGCCTTCACAATACAAGAAGGCTTTAAGATGCAAGATTCTCAGTTTTGTGCAGGTTTGGGTGCAGCACACCGCATCCAGCTGGCCAGGAGGAGCTGTGACTGCTTTTCCCTGTGTATTTTCTGTTAATTGAGCTGCCATAACTCCCATGGAAGCTCTTGCCATGGCTTCTGCGTCCTGAATGAGTGTTACTGGTAGGTAACAGCTGTCTGCCTCTGTCTGTCTGTCCCTAGTGTAGCTACACAGGTGCATCTGGGTAGGGCATGATTACATGGAATATCTGCTGAGAGAAACCTGAAATAAGGGCTCTGTTTTGCACAGCCAGTGATGCACCTCCCATCGAATTTTATGCATGCAGAAGGATCAGACTTGAAACAGGATAGTGTAATATTCCTTTTTCCATAAAGAATACGTTTCTGTGTGAGCAACTCAAGTGATTTGTGGAACAAGAAGCAGAGGGTTGATCACCAAGGGGCTTTTGTGAGCTGCCAGCTGCATGTGCAATGTTTTCATTAGACTTTAGGAATAAATAGGAGAGGTTTTTGCATGGAGTACTTCATTAATCACAGCTGCTCTGCTTGTAAGCACAGATTCCCCTTCCATTTGGTGCTTTGTAAGACTGCTGGAATCACTTTGGGCTTTCCATCTAACAGCCACTGGCCTATGAAACCATGCAGGGTGGTTTTTGGGAGGGAAAGGTGGTGCCTCAGGCAGGGAATTGCTTTCAGGCAGCTCAGCTGCTGCTACAGGCAGAAGCCCATGGATGGCTTGGCAGCCAAGGGTTTATTCTCCTGTTTAGTGTGCTCATGTTTACATGTCTGACTGTGTTCAGATCCACAGCTTGGGGACCCAGCAGCAGAAGTACACCTGGTTCAGTGTCAAGCTGTGTTTGAGCCTGGGGAGCAGTGAAGGAATTTGAATCAAGCCCTGTTCCCAAAATGAGGGGCAGCCCCAGAGAACTCAGTGGTTTTTAAGAACCAGTTGGGAACTGACTGATTTTGAACCCCCTCTCCTGAAGCACATCCAGTACCTTGGCACATTCCCCATCTGCAGTGAAGAGGAATCAGTGATGGCTTGGCCTCCCAGTACCCTCTGATTTCATGTTGTGAGCATGCAGAAGGCTCAGCTCGGGCTCTCCACCTCAGAGCAATGAGATTACAGATTTCTGCCCTGATCTAAATAACCAGTAATTATCTCCACTCCCATGGCCTCTGTATTCTGTGTACTCTCTCACTCAGCCAGTGAGTTAGCAGGGCAAAATTTATTTGCTATCTTGGAAACCTGGATTCTTCAGCTACGAGCATCTTTTGCTAACCATGGATCCAAACCAGAGCAGGAGAATCCTTTCCATTCTGTGAACACTCAAATGCTCACAGGCTGATGATGTCATGTGAGTAAAAAGGAGGTTGCATTTGCCCCACAAAAGCGTCCATCTGAGCTCTGCATGTTTAATTGCTGCCCAATGCAAGCAGATAAAGTGGTCAAGAAAGGCAGATGGCCCCAGATATTGAGCCACAGCTCTGCACAGCTGCAAACAGCTGGAGATAGGAGGGGTGGGTCCTGTCCTTTGCTGTCTGCAGAAGCATTTCAAAGCAGGTGAAAAGCAGCCTCAATAAAAATCTGTGCTGCCTCTGACACTTTCAAAAATATGTCAGTAGAGAGGCAGGCCCAGTGCCATTGGCAGTGGGTTTTAAAACAGAATTGTTTTCAAAGACAAAGCAGAGTGAGTTTTTCATAGCTAGTATAGGTATTTTTTAAAATACAGTATGCAAAACTGTTTTTCAACAAATCCACTTCTCTCACCTTACTTTTTCATGCGTGTTCATGTAAAATGTTTTCTCTTACATGAAGTTTATGTAAGACTTGCTCTACTTGCTAATATATGGTTTACCTTCGGAGTAGCTTGTTCACAGAGGAAACTATTTTTGTGTTCTACCTCCTTGTGTTAAATACTGAAATAGGGAAGAGGTGAACACTGCAGGGAAAGGCAGAGATTTGTTCCTCTGACATGAGTCACTCACAGAAACCACAAAGGGTTTATCAATGATACATGAACAGCACGTAGGGCTGAGTTGGAAAAGTCTGCTCTTTGCCATTAATAATTCAACCAAATGCATTTCCACTAACTTCTAAGTGATTTTTTTTTCTCTCTAGTCAGCAGCACAATATTGAAACCCTGAGCTGCTGGAACAGGCCTGTTTACAGTCTCCATTATGTGAGCCACTGCTCTGGAGAGGCCAGGACCTTCTGGTAAAACTTTTTTGTCAGGAAGGTCCTAATACAGTTTTTCTCACTGTAATCTGGTTTTGCACCCCAGCATTAGTCAAGCCAATTCTGAACAAAGCCATTTATTCTTCTCTGTGGCTTGTATTGGTGACTAGATAATGGGTGCCTAGCATTCCAGTGAATGTTGTGTTCCTGCCACACTTCCTTGAGCAAGGACACGAGGGAAAATCTCGTTGTTTGATTGTTGATAGCATTTTCTGTAGCAGCTGAACAAGAAATCTGTATGGTTGTCCTCTCTGTCCCCTTTGTAAAAGGAAGCAGGTGAGATATTCTGTCATCTTTCTTTTTGGAACTTCCTCTAAAAATATATTCTCCCAAGCAGAGCAGGAAAAAGTATGTGTTGCTTCTTACCTTTTTATTAATGTTACAGTTAGCTTTGCAGAACCCCCTTAAAGGGAAAGAGAGAGAAAAAGGTGATTAAAACAGTTTTGCTGCCTCCCAGGATGGTCCATCTGATACCAGCATAACCTGTATAGCACAGCATTTTGAATTGCATGAATCCTTAGCATGCTGTGGGATCAGTGCCAGTTTCAATGCTCAGAGTGGATTGATGTGAGCAGTAGGATGGATTCATATATTGATTCAACATCTTAGGCTAAAAAAAAAACCCTGACAGCAGCACAGGGTTCAGTAGTTTCCCTGCTGCTATGCTATTTTTTAAAAACTGGGTTATGTCGCCTGTATTTCTCTTCTCTTGGGTTTAATTTCTGTGATGAATTAGGAGAAGGGAAAATGCAATCTCCCTTCCTGCAGGAGCCACTGCCAGTGGTGCCAGCTAAAGAGTCTCTGTTGAGAGCTGTAAAACACTTCACAGACACCAGATATTACTGAAATACCAAATGTGTCACTCTTTACCACAGAATGAGGAGAAGGATTCTGAATTCCAAAGAATCAGAAGGTGTTTATTATAACAATCCATTCCTCTTTTATAGGGGTTTTTAACAGTTACTTGATTGGTTAAATGACACAATGCTTTTCTACCACCATTGGATGAGATAGAGAGAGCATGTTTTGAGAACACACACAAGAAAAGAACAAACTGAAGTGAAAAACAGCACCTGTTATTTTGAGAACATGAGATGTTTACAAACTTCTATCACTTTTTTCTTGAGAACATGAAATTCTTACAGAACTGTTCTCTAGGAAGGCAAACTGTTTTTCCTGGGGAAAATTCAGGGTTGGTGCTGGACCTCTCTAAGATGCACTGAATGTCAGCCCAAACCTGGCTCTGTGTCAGAGCAGAGACTTCTCCCACCTGAGCAGGCAGCAGCAGCTCAGTGAGCTGGAGCACCTTGTCAGCTCTTTTGGGAATTAGATGAGAGGGATGCATATCCTTAGGTCCCTCAGCTCTGAGCCTGCCTTGCTGCAGCTCTGCTGGAGGAGTGCAGTGACCTTTGTGGCTCCCTTCTGCTACTCCAGCTGGGTTCTGCACCCCCCTCTTCCTGCAGCATTTCTTTTGTGGGCAGGGACACGCTCTTTGTGCATGTTCAAACAGCAAAAAGGCAACCAGACTTTGTTCTGTAGGGTTCAAAGTAGTGGGTGTCATGCTGTCAAGACACAAAAATAAAGGAATTGATGTTCTGTCAGGGGCTGTTTCTGATAAGAGTTGGTAACGAGGCAGAACTTGTCTCACAAGCTAGAACAAAAAGGCCTGAAAAAAAATTAAATGCAGTGTAAGGATTCATGTTAACCTCAGAGCAAGCAACACTCACCCTGCAGAGGGGAAACTGGATATCTCCTGCTTCAGCAAGGGGTGAACTCATCCCAGCACTCAGCAGTTCTCCATGGAAGGGTTTTGTTTTCCTCTGCAGCACTAGAGCTGGCTGGGGCAAAACAAGCTCACAGTGCTCCAGCTCAGCTCAGCATGTGCATTAGTTTGTGTTCATCTGGTCTCTCTGCCTTCCTCCTCACAGCCACGGGACGAGGTGTGCAGGAGAGGTGTCAGCTGCTGCCAACAACAACATCTGCGGCGTGGGAGTCGCCTACAACTCCAAGGTGGCAGGTGAGGTGACAATCCAAGGTGTGAATGGTGCTCTGTGCTTCAGGCAGAGCTCCTCCTGCAGAGACTGGGAGTGTTGCCCAGGACAGGGCTGCAGATTGGTGCCAGACCAGGTATTTATTTCCTTTCACAGTGATGATTCCATCGAGCCCCACATTGGGTGCCAATTGTAGCTCTCTTTTCTTTTGGGGTCTGAGAGCTACGACAGGGGGCGAGTTCGCGGGAGCAGCCGAGAAGCAGAGGCCACGAGAATCCAAGGCAAAAGCAAGGAAGGAGCCACTTGTGTGCAGTCCAGAGATACTTTATTATCCCCGAACGGAGGCAGAGGCAAAATGGCCCCGAGCCAAGCTCGGGAAGGATACTTAAGGGATACATTATGCAAGGGAGGAGAAAGAACCGAGCCAATGGGGGGCTTAAAAGGGAGGAGCGAGGGGCAACAAGGAGCAAATGGGAAGGGGCAGAAGGAGGGATAAGAATCAGAGAATCAATCAAAAACCAAAATAGGGATAATTGACATAGAACATTCTGGAAAGAAATGGGCAGGGAGAGGGAGATTGACAACCAGAGGGGCAGTGATAACCAGGATTGACAAGGATATTTAAGGTAACTCAGGGGAGGAGAAAATAGATTGACAGGTGGGTTGGCGGGAAAAATTGTGAAAAACAACTTGGAACAAACCATTATGAGGGGATAAAATAGGGGGTACAAAGGATTGAACCATATTCAAACTTACTAACATCAAATAACTAACTAACACAAAACAACCACAGACAAACATTAAAAACACGATGCCACATCGCAGAGAGGGATTTCTCCATGGCTTTGCCTTTTCTATACAGGCTCTTCAGTAACAGTGCAAAAGAGCAGCTCTGCTCCTTCGTGTACCAGCTCCTGTTTGTATGCTGATTTTCAGTGCTTCTTCCCTGCCTAGCTATAGAACCATTTGTGTGTGAAAAACACCAATCACTCGTTTTAAAATTTTAAAAGTTTAATAATAAAAAAATAGTAATGAAAGTAATANTCATTTTGCAGGAGGTAAAGTACAAATCTCTGCTGCACTTAAAAACCACTTGAAAAGGCAAATCTCATGCTGCTCTTACTCTTGAGGCTCTCCCAGGGCAGGACCTGCAGTGCTGTGTGTCTCTGTGGTTGTAGGTTTCCTCTGCTTTGACAGTGATGCAGAGTGAGAGGAGCAGGTGCAGAGAGTGGAACAGGTGGTACCAGGCACCCAGCACCCACACCTGGGGTGTGTTGGATGTTTTTGCTTCTGAGAAGCTCTTCTCTGCACAAATATACTGAATGCAGTACTTGGAGTGAGTGAGGTCATGGTTCAGAGTTCTTGTTTGCAGAATGAACGGGAAGTTGATTGCCAAGAATCTGGTGCATCACTTGTTTTTTTTTCTTGTACTTCTTTTTTTCCTTGAAGATGGTTTGGCTTCTCCTGTTCCCCCACTTTCCTCAGGGTGAATAATTAATTTTGTGGTTGGTCTGGGTTGGGTTTCTTAGGGAGTTTTCTCCCATTTCTTCTCAGGGAGATGGTGAATGGACAGTGATCAAGAGACAAAAGCAGTAGCCAAGTGCCTGGACAGGCCATTTAAAATGGATCAGGGAGGGGTGGTGGGGACAAAATTTTGCAGAATCACAGAATCACTGGGTTGGAAGAGACCTTCAAGATCATCAAGTCCAGCCCATGCCCTAACACCTCAACTAAACCATGGCACCGAGTGCCACATCCAGTCTTTTTTTAAA